>SJJU01070402.1:0-21140 GCA_012932125.1 Conopomorpha cramerella
AATGGAAAAATTGCAAAAGGCGACCTTATCGCTCATAGCGATTTCTTCCAGGTAACCTAATTTAAAGATTACAGGAGCTTAACAGATAGAGTAATGGGGCTGGTAAGTGTTGCTATCTGGTCGATAACGTCATTTTGATGTAGTGTTTCAATGCTGATTATTTTTTTTACAAAAGTAGCTCTTCATCTTTTTTCTACAATTTCGGGGGCAAGGCTTGGCTTTTGCTAGTGGCTGGCTGGCTGCAAAGGTAATTGACTGGCTGCAAAGGTTATTGACTGGCTGGGTGGCTGTCTAGGCGACTGGTTGGCTGGCATTATATTCATATATAGTATTGTGGTAAATTTATCCATTATTCAGAATAAACATTTTATATTTTTAAGATTCAGGCGTTCCAAACTCCTAGGAGATAGTCAAGACAACATGGGTATATCGGAGCCCTCCCCTCAGTCTCCAGTAGTCTGACCGGAATCGCGTCCACATGAGCGCATCACGGCAGCGGCGGTATAAGTGGAGCAGCGGCTAACCCTGTCGTCCATTGCTTGCCGGTTCGACTCAAAGCTCGAACAGGTGAAGAACATCTTGGTCAGTGACATAGTTGATAGGTTCGAGACCCATCCGCGTGAGATTGCAAATTAACTCTTTAACGTCACTAGGAGGTTGGAGATTGAGATCCAGACTCTCAACGGTACAGTGGCAACACTAACCGAGACGATTGTTGTCCTAGAATCACGCCCTCCACAAGTGCAGCATCCAGCAGAGGATCTCCTAGACATCAAAGGACAATTGCGTGCTGATTTCAACGACCGGGAACATACAATTGCTAGATAATGACTAAGAAAAAAAGTACACTTCACGCTTTTTAATCCCAAAGCGGGGTAGGCAGAGGCACTTGCTTAATAAGCAAATGCTCACGGTTCACCAAGCTTATTTAACCCAACGTGACAGAGGGTGAGCCCATCGCGTTGCGTACATAGGCTCTGAAAAAGAGTCCCATTGGTACACGTCCAGTATACGGACTCGAACCCGCGACCTCCCGGTTACAAGTCCTACTGACCAGGATAAACCGCTCCCTATTCGGAAAGGCAAGGGAGCTTGACAAAATCCATTCGTGGCGTTTCGTGTGGACCCGGGACGGTAAAGTGTTTGCCAGGCAAACTGAGTCCTCTCCGCGACACTGACTTCGAACGGATTCCGACATCTCGAAGATTTTTCATTTATGACACATTTTAACTTTGATCATTACATCTATCGCATAGTTTGTATGTAATACTGAAACTATGCGAAAGAAGTCGTTCCTTCTCTTTGACACCACCAGAATTACATCATTCAGGTCAAGTTCCACTGGCCAAATCGTATTCGACAAAAACGTGACGATATAAGTTGAGCCTTAGCCTGTATAGCTCATCAATTCATTATTGAAGTAATTTGTTTTGTATATGAAAATATTAAATAACTTGATCTGAGTGGTTTCGTCCTGGTGGTGTCAAATGGAAGGACCGAAAGAAGGCGCGGGGCGTCCACAGCTATTTTATAAAGTATGCGGATGACATCACGCGGGCATAGCCTAGTTTTAATAACGGATTTGTTAGCATAGTGCGAACCGCCAGGATGTGGAACGACTTGCCGGAGTCTGTATTTCCTGCTCAGTACAGTCTGAAGGTCTTCGGGTCGCGGGTGAATAGGTACCTTCTGAATAAGTGTGCTCCATCGTAGACCACATCGCTGCTTAACATCAGGCAGGGTGGTGATCAAACGCTTGTTCACAGTGATAAATTTTTTTTTTTCATACACTTTCTCATTCTACAGATTATTATGGAGTCATCCATATATTGCGAGGCACTTTTCTAGAGCTTTTAATACAACGCAATATTAATCAAAGATAATGAATGCTTATCTTAGTTTACCTTAGTTATTTTCTCGACGTTTCGACACAGTTTTATGTGCCTGACGAGCTGACCGAGTCTAAACATTGTTCGCAACACTACACATACTGTATGGTAATTAATACAAATCAAATCAAAATATAAAAAAACACTTCACGCCTTTTAATCACAAAGCGGAGTAGGCAGAGGCACCTGCTAAGTAAAGCAAATGCCCACGGTTCACCAAGCGTATTAACCCAACGTGACAGGGGGTGAGACCATCGCCGTTATAGGGCTCACACACTTTGTGGTGTGCGGTTTCATCACGATGTGGTCATTCACCGTACAAGCGTTGCGTTGCGTACATAGGCTCTGAAAAAGAGTCCCATTGGTACACGTCCAGTAGCCGGACTCGAATCAGCGACCTCCCGGTTACAAGTCAATTATCCGACCAACGGGACCACAGACGCTTTACAATACAGCATTTTACTTTATTTTGCAATACTGATAATAATTTGTCGATTGTTGTCATTTCTCCGATCCTTTCAGCTTTCGTCCACTGCTGGACGAAAGCTCTCCCAAAGATTTTCATGATCATTTTGGGGGAAATGCCAATAATTGCCACGCTTCGGCGGCGGGCGGGTTGGCGATCACAGTGGTGTTGTGGTTTAACTAACAGAGGGCGCTGCAGCCCGTCCTCTGCAGAGGTCCCTCGGTGGTCTCTTACGGGAATAGTCGGACTGAGGCGACACGTGTGTTAAGTATACCAGTCTCTGACACCCATAGTACAGGGTATACTAGTTTGCGTGATGGAGTTGTTCATTAGAATAACAAACGTCAATAGAGGCTAAAATCCATCAGAAAAACACCTAACCTTGTCTGATTAAGGGTTAAGCAGTGATCATAAAACTAATCTTATAGCAAGGCGTCATAAGGAATTCGCATCCTGTATACTTACTTACTTAAGTCCTATGGTACCCCAGTGGTACAAAGGGAATTTACAAGATGGCGCCACGCCGTCCTCTGAGACTGCTCTGGCATCGCACCAGTTCAGCCCTCGCGCTCTCAGCTCACCCGCTATACATCAAGCTTTAATTCAACTATAACAATACAAGAGGTGCTTCTTCGGAAGAGTAAGAGTGTCTCATTATCTCGGTCCAATTTCATTCAAATATGAATCTCTTAGGCCATATGGAAGAAAGCATCTTTATCAGCGATCACCAGCGCCTGTAAATCGCCCAGGAAAATACACGTAAAATTTTGAATGTTGAATGAATTATATAATTCTGAAAGTAATAATATTGAGTAAAAAAAAAAATACACTTCACGCCTTTTAAACCCAAAGCGTGGTAGGCAGAGGCACTTGCTTAGTAAGCAAATGCCCACGGTTCACCAAGCGTATTTAACCCAACGTGACAGGGGGTGAGCCCATCGCCGTTATAGGGTTCACACACTTGTGGTGTGCGGGTTTCATCACGATGTTGTCCTTCACCGTACGAGCGTTGCGTTGCGTACATAGGCTCTGAAAAAAGAGTCCCATTGGTACACGTCCAGTAGCTGGACTCGAACCCGCGACCTCCCGGTTACAAGTCAAGTATCCGACCAACTGGACCACAGACGCTAATATTGAGTACAATACAATAAAACTTTTCAGCATTATTTTATTGCATATAACAAATAGATTATTTTCGTCATCTATTTCTACTCGATTGGGAGATATTCTGTATGCACAAAATTATCTGTGATCCGGAAATTTTGCTGACGCTATATTAAAAACTATATAATTCAAATGCGCCGAATAAACACTGAACGCCGAAAATTTTTAAATTAATAAACAACTGCAATAAAACGTCGTAATTGAACGTTTTTTTTGTTTATTAATTTTAATATTAATTTAAAACACGCAGGTGTTTATTTTGTAAAAATAATCTGCAAGGACTAACAAAACTAAAGCATCGCCCGATGGTTCCGACATTTTGCTTGCTCTGCTTCAACTGGTTTCCTTTGTGTGGTACCAGAACGGACTAGCGCTGGCAAATGCTGATAATCGCTCATGAGTCTAAAGCTTTCTTTCTGGATACGCCCTTAGGACCCTTAGGGCGTCATCATCATCAGCCCATATTCGTCCACTGCTGGAAATAGGCCTCTCCAATTGCACGCCACTGTGATCTGTTTTAAATCAAATCTATTGATTGGAGGTAAATGCCCATAATCGCCACGCTGGGCAGGCGGGTTGGCGATCGCAGTGGTGTGGTGGTTTAACTCACAGAGAGCGCTGCTGCCCGTCCTCTGGAGGGTTCCCTCGGTCGTCTCTTACGACGCCCATAGCGGGAAAAGTTTGGCTGGGGTGGTGACACATGTATTCTATTCGCCGTCAACCACACGGCTTCTCGCATCCAGCTTCTGCCAGCCATCTTGTGTATGTCAAGAGTCCACCTCGCCTGAGGGCGTCCTACACTCCGTTTGCCAAGACGCGGTCACCACTCGAGAACTCGTTTTCCCCAACGGTCATCGGTTCTACGGCTAATATGGCCGGCCCGCTGCCACTTCAGCTTGCTAAAACGATGAGCTATGTCGATGACTTTGGTTCTCTGTCGGATCACTTCATTTCTGATTCGATCCTTCAGAGAAACGCCGAGCATAGACTTTGAGCTTGTGGGCCAGCCGTGCCGTCAGTGTCCACGTCTCAGCTCCGTATGTCATTACCTTAGGGCCATACAGTATGAAAGCAGGTAACCAGCGCTGATCGACAAATCCTTACAAGTTAAGTCGGCGTTTGCAATATTTATATACAACTAGCTGTTTCAGCTAACTTTATTTTGCTATAGTATTGTAGGAAATATACCTCTTAAACCTTTCCTGGACTTTCACGTGTAATTCAAGACCAAAATTAGCCAAATCGGTCCAGTCGTTCTCGAGTTTCAGCGAGACTAACGAACATAATTTCTTTTTTATACATACATCAAAAGTGTCTAGGCATCAGTACATTTTAGAAGATTGCAATCAAGAATATATTTTACATAAACTGAATTCATTCATAATTTATTCAAAATGTGGTGATAAATCATTGATACAGGCATGGAGAATTAGGTAGGAGACCAATCCAGAAGATTAGATTTGATTTAAATAAATTAGATTTTTTTAGAGCTAAAAATGTTCTGGATCCCTAGACACTTATGATGTATCTATTTTCGTCATCTGTCACTTGACGTCCACTGCTGGACGAAAGCTCTCCCCATGATTTCCACGATCATTTAGGGGGAAATGCCAATAATCGCCACGTAACGGCGGCGGGCGGGTCGGCGATAGCAGTGGTGTTGTGGTTTAACTCACAGAGGGCACTGCAGCCCGTCCTCTGCAGAGGTGCCTCGATCGTCTCTTACGGGAATAGTTGGGCTCAGGTGATATATGTGTTCTATTTGTCGTCAATACACCGATAAATATTTTTACTGTCTGTATTGGTATAAAAAACGGTATAAAAAAAAAAAATAATGTTTTGTTTGAATTGTTACGAGTAAACCTTAAGTGAGAGGTCGACGCAGGCCTGCGGTGCAATTCTCGTATTTTCGTCGATACTAAAAAAGTCTCAAATTAGTCAAAACTCTCTTGTTACTATCGTTCTCGTGTTACTATCGAATTTCAATAGTACGTCAAACGGCTCGGAATCGTCTAAGCGTATTCTCGTAAACAAACAAACTAAAATCACTCTTCACAAACAAATGGTATTCTGGTAATTTTTGAACTCGACTAAACTCGAGCGCAAGCTAAACCAAAACGTAATCGTGATCGAGCAAAAATACGAGAAACTGTAAAAAGCAAAAATACTGGACGCCCCGTGCACACGTGTGCGGCGCACCGTCGACGGCGAGCTGAGAGCGCGAGGGCTGAGCTGGTGCGATGCCAGAGCAGTCGCAGAGGACAGGACGACGTGGCGCCATCTTGTAAAGTCCCTTTGTACCACTGGGGTATCATAGGACTTAAGTTAGTAAATCTTAAGTACTTTATTAAAAACATTTTGTTGGGTTGCATCAATTTATTTCTCCATAAAGTACGCTTTTGTTTCCAATTTAGTTAATAATTCGGTATACAACATATATCGTGACAACCGTTACAATGCACGGTCGGGTATAATTCTTTACAATACGGGACGATATCAGGGAAAAAAATGCAACGGCCGCCAATTGCCTGACATCCCTGAGCTGACAGCACTGTAAATAAGAATATAAATAAATTAATACACTTCACGCCTTTTAATCCCAAAGCGGGTAGGCACTTGCTTGTTCGCAAATGCCCACGGTTCACCAAACGTATTTAACCCACAGTGAGCCCATCGCCGTTATAGGGTTCACACACCTTGTGGTGTGCGGGTTTCATCACGATGTTGTCCTTCACCGTACGAGCGTTGCGTTGCGTACATAGGCTCTGAAAAAGAGTCCCATTGGTGTGTACCACTGGACGTGTGTCCAGTAGCCGGACTCGAACCCGCGACCTCCCGGTTACAAGTCAAGTATCTGATCAACTGGACCACAGACGCTTTTTGGACCACAGACGCTCTTATCTTAGAATATAAAATACTATTATTATTTTGCAGTATCCCACTGCTGGGAAAAGCCATCGTTCTCGAGCGTCCATCCACAAGTTTTGGTTTTTTCTCTCCACCAACTTGGAGCATCACATTCGTGACGGACCCCTTATTCGTCTACCGCCCTTTGGCAACCACTCTGCAGTATTTTTCGCTCAGAGGTCAAGATAATAAGTAAAACGCTTGTACGACGAAGGACAACATCGTGATGAAACCCGCACACCAAATGGTTATATTGGCGATAATTTTCAGTATGCTGTTGAAGATGTCGCGCTGTTTAGCAGGCAAGCAACGCAGTAAGCATAAAGCAAGGCCATCCTTGCCTCCGCGAATATTCCGCAAACATAGACTTAGGCCGAGGTCACAAACCCGACTGTCAATCGAGTCACGATAATCCTTTGATCGCTTCAGTCGATTGATGTTTTGAAGAATTTTCCTCACAATTTCAGGTTCGATGGATTAACGTAACAATATCTTCGTAATGAGTTCAGTAGGCTGAGAGCGTATGAAATCTGTGGTTAAGGTAAGGTATAATAACTACATGATGATGATGATGACATTTTCTTACTTTTTGCACAGCGTGTCTCGGGTACTGATGGAAGATCAGCGCTGAGAGTGTTGTGCTAATCCACGTCACTCCCAGCACACGCTGAATCAGAGCCTTTTTGAATTTGCCACGTCAAACCGGATAATTTCTACTTATTACATACATACATACATACACTTCACGCCTGTCTCTCAGAGGGGTAGGCAGAGACTACAGACTACCTTTCGCTTCATCTACATTCATACATCTTTTCATACATGACCTCCGGTTTCGAGTACTTTTCACGCCACGTTCGGCCAGGACATCACCAATCTGGTCTGTATATGTCCTTCTGGGGCGACCTCTACTCACCCGGCCCATTACATCACCCATATAAATCTCGTCAATCGACTTTCATCCATTCTCTCCATATGCCCAAACCACCGAAGCATGCCCTTTTCAATCTTGGCCACTACGTCTTCCTTCAATCCGCAACTTTCTCTTATCACACTATTCCTTATCCTGTCATTCTACTTATTAATTTCTGTGTTTATTTTTTCTTATTGTCAATTTTCTTTATTTTGTAATTGTATGTATGTAAGTGTTCCAGTCAAATGTGAATAAATAAATAAATAAATACATACCAGCAGGAATTAAGCTCATAGCGAACACAGCGAGGAAGAAACAGAACAGTTTCACGGCAGACATGTTGATACTTGGTATCCAGGTGACCGCTGAAATGTTGAATATGAGGAAACGGCAGAGCGTGGGTTTATATCACATCTCGGGGCACAAGTATTAATCACCCTGACAAATCAACAATACAACATGTATTTATCTCGATTCGTTCAGCTTCGTTTCATGTTAATTATGTATGAAAGCACTTAATGTGCCGTAAATAATTCAATAAGCAGGTAGGAATTCTGTAAGGTCAAAGGACATGGCCAATTTCTGCCTCAAGCATGTATAAGAAACCGACTATTACCAATGTACTATATAAAAATAAGTTGGGTTTTCCTCCCCGACGCTATAACTCCAGAACGCACGAACCGATTTCCACGGTTTTGCATTCGTTGGAAAGGTCTCGGGCTCCGCGAGGTTTATAGCAAAGAAAATTCAGGAAAAAATCAACAGAAAAGCGGGTAAACGAAACGAACCGTGGTGAAACGGAGTTCGCCGGGTTTGCTAGTCATATTAATAAAATCAGACAATATTTATCACGTATGGCAAGACAATATTTGGTAGAACTTCAGAGACTTTATTAAAAAAAATGAATAGTTTCTGATTTGACATTTCTGTTTACAAAGAGTTCTGTGATCTCAACAACAACAGCAATAGAAATAACAGATAATATTGACTCTCGCGCTTTTTCCCATTGTATTTTTTCGTAATTACTGGACGTTCTACGATTGTGCTGATTTCCCAGTTACCTCGCTATTTGGATTGATATATTTCCTACTGCCAAAGATTTGAAACATAATCATGAGATGCATCAATTGTGTTGTTGCATCAAAAGCTACACGGAGACTAAGGAGGCATCTTACATCTTCTTTGCCTGAACTTCTGCTCACTATCTTAGCGGGGTGGTTAAAAATCGATTTGAGTATTCAATCTAGGTACCTAGGTCTAGTAACTGGAATTTTTTGTCGGTACCTGTTACTAAAACATTAGTTACTCATTACATACACGGATCGGGATGATGGACTAATTGATTAAAATATCCAGACAGGTAACGAAACGTGTATTCACGATATAGTCATCACAAGTAGAAAAAGTGCCTTAAAACTACAACATAGCAATGTTACGTACATTGCACACAGCCAACCAGTTAATACTACTGGCATTAGGGCTCTATCAGGTTCAATAAGTCCGTTCTTATGACGGGGAACACATTAGGGCAAATGGAATATTTAATATTAAAGTGTACCCAAAACTTGACACAATAAACCATTTCGGTGGAATAAGCACTATTCATGGTGAAATGCAGGTAATTAAAACTAATTCGTACCATATGAATAATTACTTCAAGGAATTAATATCTTATCACCCAATAAGTCACCAAAATGATATTTGTGCTCAAACGCCTTGTTATGTTGAATGGCAAAAGTACTAAGTAGTAAAACTTTGCTATTGACGTTAGATACGGTATTTTATTTTTAATATTGTTAAACATTGAAAAAGTTCTAGACATGAAATATAAACGAAATAAGGTAGCTCAACATATTACTAAACACAATAGTTATACATTGTCAAGGCAGACGTCCATACAAAAACTGGCCATGTCATTTGTTGTGACAAATACAGGGTGAAGGGTAACATGCTTAATTCCTTTTAAGGTAAATATCAGATTACCTAATGAAGAACTGAAAATAATACATAACAATCAATAAAACACCCAAATAATAACAAGGAAACATTTTGAAATTTAAAAAAAAAAATAGTTTCGATCAGCAATTATTTTATAACTTAAAAAAAACGTAAACATCTTTTAGCAGTTTTAGCTTTTTACTATGAAGATTTTTTTTTCGTGATGACATCCACGTGGACACCCGCCGCCATAGGCATAACAGGGTAGTGTCCGACTCTTACCGACTAAACCCCCACGATGACCTCCGTGTATGACTCGCATACTGAGCGGGTCCTGGAAGTACTCGAAGGAATTGCGTCAGGACCAGCCCAAGCGATCGGTCCGGCTTAGACTCCGGCTCAGGGCAGACGATGATGTGCCTGCCCCAGCGACCTCCATCCAACCTCCATCACCGACGGCGGTTACCAGGCCATAGGGTAACCGTCGCCCTTCTCGGGCTCGTACTAGTAGATTCGACCCACGACCACAAGGATCCCTTTTAGGACGTACGTAGTCCTATTCTTTTCTATACGCCCAGAGATACATGCGCCCCGCCGGCGTCGGACAGTGGTCCCTCTCGGGCCGGCCAGCCTTCGTAACAGACCTACCCAATCGGTTCCTCTTAGCTTCACTGGGTGTCCCTATCTGGGGTCTAGGCCTCTCGCCTTGTCAAGGCCATAGAGAGGGTTATTATGAAGAATGGCCTACTGACCATAAGATACAGTTAAGTTATTTAATTGTATTGTTTATCTTTTAAGTACCTTATTGAATAGCATACGCCGATGATGTGGCTCTTGCCATGGATGTTTCGTCCCACGCGGAGATAGAAAGAAACGCCTCACGTGTACTAACTCAAGTGTCAAACTGCGGAAAAAGAATCCGGTTGGGATTCTCGTGACCGTAAAAAGAAAATATCAAAGATGGCCCACAATAAAAATTTACGATGCCTCGATAGCGAACGTTAAGGAGTTGCGATATCTCGGCGTCATCGTAGACCAGACAAGGAGCTTCAGACCACACGTCAATTAAATTGGAGAGAAAGCTGTTCTTCGATAAAGTGTCACGTATCTTTGCATCAAGTACCGCGCTCTTAAAATTATCTATTTATTTATTTTGCTACACTAGCATAGGCTGCGTCGACATGGTATCACCGAGTGTCGGTCTTCGTCGTGAGGAGGACGCTATTACGCACGCAAAAGTTAGCACTAATCTTACTTCCAGCAGATTTTGAGGTACAACGAGCGGGAGAAATTAAGAAGGAAGGCGCCCAGTCGGATCCAAAGGAGCGCAATCTATTAATATCATAAAAAACTGGAGACTGCAGTAGCCTAAGAGCGTCTGTGGTCCAGTTGGTCGGACACTTGACTTGTAACCGGGAGGTCCCGGGTTCGAGTCCGGCTACTGGACGTGTACCAATGGGACTCTTTTTCGGAGCCTATGTACGGAACGCAACGCTCGTACGGTGAAGGACAACATCGTGATGAAACCCGAACACCACAAGGTGTGTGAACCCTATAACGGCGATGGGCTCACCCCCTGTCACGTTGGGTTTAAATACGCTTGGTGAACCGTGGGTACTTGCTTTAGCAAGTGCCTCTGCCTACCCCTCTTTGGGATTAAAGGCGTGAAGTGTATTTTTTTTTTGCAGTAGCCTAATGGTGGTATCGCTGTGAGTACCTACACTGGCACCTACACAAGTTAATCCCAAATACTGCAGAAAGTTTGAGCTTCGGATGGATCGAACCAGACTACAGATCTTGACAGGACTTGATGGATGCTTCAGGAAACGAATGCACTAGATGACTCTCTGTGACACGGCTCAGTGCCAGAAATCAGGGACCACGCACTATGAGAATGCAGATTATACAAAATTTGAATGGAATTAGTAGTCTGCGTTTTACATCGTACATATTAATTCCATAAGCAGTGATGTTCATTTTTGTTTTGTTTTGAAATTATTTACTGATTGAAGTGGTATTGAAAGACTTACTGATGCCCGACATACCTAAACCAAATGAAAAAAAAACAGCAAAGACCTATTTTCTTGCAGCCGTATTTTGTTTGAGATGCTGTTTAAAATTTTTATTTTAGTATTTTTTATTGGCGAATTAGGATTTTTGAAATATCATCAATTAGTACAGCCACTGCCTCCTGCCCTTTCAGTCGCCTCTTACTACGGGTATTAAATAACCTCAATCCTATTTTGATACTGAACTTACTGCTGAGCACAATGTTTCCTCTTGATATTGATCCTACAACTTCATGATAAGGAGGGAAACAGAATAAATAACAGAAATTAATTCACACTGGAGACGTTTACTTTTGCTTTTTCAATCATAAATGACTTTCATCAAGCTTTGTGTAAAAATAATGTATATCTGTATGTAATGGCACTCGATGAAAAATTAAAGCATTTCATTTCAATATGGTTCTAGTTAATCCCGGTTCTTAAAAATAAAAAATAAATTTAATACACGTTTTTCACGTATTTTCAATCCCAAAGCGGGGTAGGCACTTGCCTACGGTTCACCAAGCATATTTAACCCAACGTGACGGGGGATGAGCCCATCGCCGTTGTAGGGTTCACACACCTTGTCCACCACTTTCCCGGTTCTTCTGGCCTATGAAAGGAATTATCATGCGTCTGTGGTCCAGTTGGTCGGATACTTGACTTGTAACCGGGAGGTCCGGGTTCGAGTCCGGCTACTGGACGTGTACCAATGGGACTCTTTTTCTGAGCCTACGTACGCAACAAAAAGCTCGTACGGTGAAGGACAACATCGTGATGAAACCCGCACACCACAACCGTGTGTGAACCCTATAACGGCGACGGGCTCACCCCCTGTCACGTTGGGTTAAATACGCTTGGTGAACCGTGGACATTTGCTTTATCAAGTGCCTCTGCCTACCCCGTTTTGGGATTAAAAGGCGTGAAGTGTATTTTTTTTATATTATGAACCATAGACGTATTTAGTTTGAAGTGCACGTTAATTGCACTGCTGTACTATCAACCATGTTTCTGAAAAACAGGCAGACTGTTCTCTGAAAAATCGAATCAGAAATGAAGTGATCCGACATAGAACCAAAGTCATCGACATAGCTCATCGTTTTGGCAAGCTGAAGTGGCAGTGGGCCGGCCATATTAGCCGTGGAACCGATGACCGTTGGGGTAAACGAGTTCTCGAGTGGAGACTGCGTCTCGGCAAATGGAGTGTAGGACGCCCTCAGGCAAGGTGGACTGATGATATACGCAAGATGGCTGGAAGAAGCTGGGCGTGAGAAGCCAAAAACAGATCACAGTGGCGTGCAATTGGAGAGGCCTATGTCCAGCAGTGGACAAGTATGGGCTGATGATGATGATGATGTTCTCAAGAGATAGATACTATCTATGCTAGAGGTTGTTTCATTACTTCAGCACTATCTGTGAATTTTCGAGGTGAGTTTTTGGGTGTCTTTATTAAAAAAACAATTTGTTGAGTTGTATCCATTTATTTCTGCACTAAAAGTACTGTAATTTGCTGTTTAGCGTATTATACAGCATGCCGTTCTACAAACATCACACAGTATTTTTTGGCGAAATTCAGAACAGTTGTACAAGCGGTCATAGGGTACGCATTGGGCACCAGCAGCCTCGCATTCCGCCGTGCTTGTTAGCACTGAAAATAAGAATGTAAGTACAATTATTATGTTGGATTATCATGAAGATCGTCCGTTCACCGTTTCCACCAGTTCTGCACATTGGACCTTCATTTACAGGACCGACCCCGTCCTCGTCCACCGCTCTTTGGCATCCACTCAATAGTATCTTTAACTCAGTGGTCAGGATTATCTTAACATATAAAAATCCAGTGTCATGATGTTTGTTCCCAATGAACTCTTCACCAAAGCTACCGATATTCACAAAAGTCCAATTTGCGAGATAGGATAGTTTACATTTCGTGACATCCACTGCTGGGCACAGGCCACCCTGGAGGTTATACAAATGTTATATTCATATTAATAGTTAAGACAGGACAACGTCTGTCGAGTCCACTAGTTAATTATATTATAACTATGATGTTGTATCGAAGTACCTACATAGTTGGTAACTAAATTATTGAAAAGTCAATATGCTTTTTAAAACCAAGATTTTATCTCATTAAAGAGCTAAAATTCCACCATATTGGATTTAGAGAGATGTTACTTTTCCGCCATCGTGCATGAGCCGTCGTGTTGGATTTAGAAAAATGTCCATGCATTGTCATCCGAACTTAACGTGTAAACAGAAAGCGGCAAAATTACATCTCAAGCGGTTGAGAATAATCATATCAGCTGCAACATTGAGTTGCAAGTTTTGGACCGAACTAACATACATACATACACAGACTGCAAATTAAATAAAATTAGGTCAGAAGTTTTTCTCGCTAGTGAGGCGAAAGAAATCTTAGAAGACAGACAGACAGGCAGACTGTCTCCCGAGAGTCACTTTGTTACTCACGCTTGTGTGGGATGGAGTTTGTAAGTGGTCAGCTCAATAATTACTTCAGCAAGTCGAAATCTGCTGTTGCCGACAGATGTTGAGGCCGTGTACAAAGTGGAATTAAGTATACAGTACATACCCCCAGGAATGAAGCTCATAGCGAACACAGCGAGGATCAAACAGAACAGTTGCACGGCAGACATGTTGATTATCGGTGCTCAGATGACGGCTGAAATATAGAATATGAGGAAATGGCAGAGCGTGGGTTTACATCGTACCTCGGAGAATATTGGGTTTTTATACAAGCAAGTTTTAATCAGCCTGACAAATCAACAATAGAATAGTTCATTCGATTTGTTCAGCTTCTTTTCTTGTTAATTAAGTATAAAGGCATTTAAAATTCCACAAAATATTGAACAATGCAAAATCTGCATGGTCAAAGTAATCGTCATAAAAATATTGTGAGAATTAGCAGAATAAGCGCACAGTAATGTCGTATAAAAGTTACTTACGTTAAATATTACAACTTTTTTAACGTAAGTACCTTACTAACGTACTGATAGCGTCTGTGGTCCAGTTGGTCGGATACTTGAAGGCGTAAAGTGTATTTTTTTAAATTATATTTACAACTCGCCAAAGATAATTAATAATATGAACTGTACCGCGGTGGTTACCCAGAATTCGTCCTGTTCCCGTGGGAAATTCTGAGAGCTCATGGGTTTGGGTGTCAGCAACAAACATACACAGTCAGAAACTTTTATTAATGTGTTAAAAACAATTATTAATGTGATGTCACAGAAAACACTCATTACTCGACTGATAATTTACAATAATTGCAATGTACAAGAGTGACACAGTACATAGCGGCATAAGAGGTTCCCTACATCAACAGCCATATGACGTCTACTGCTGGATGACGGCCTCCCCCAAAGATTTCCATGATCATTTGGGGGGGACGTGTCAATAATTGCCACGCTTGGCAGGCGGGTTGGCGATCGCAGTGGTGTTGTGGCGGAAACAGTTGGGCTGGGGTGGTGACATATGTATTCTATTCGCCGTCACCATAAGGCATAGCACGTCCCTGATAACTTAAAAAATAATATAAAGCTCTTGTGGAAACTAATCCGACCAGCATGAAGCAAGACGAAGAATCACAGTTAGATGGAAGGAATGCTATGATTACGTTTATGCAGGAATTGTATTAGTATCGACTTTGGTAGATTAGGTTAGCATGAAAGGCGAAGAGAATGAAAGTAAGATATCTATATATATAAGTGAGATTATCAACTACGAAAATTTTAAGAAATTGTGAGACTGTCAAAAACTCTGAATACTTTTAAGGATACCGTTTTCAGGTATGATTTGCATTCTTCCAGGCATTTGATTTTAGTGAGTGCAGTTTTCCAGAGTGATGCAAAACAGGCATGTCAGCACAAGAGCCAACGCAGACGCAAACGTTCTCATGACTATCGCTGGAGTACCGTCAGGATAACGTGAACACTTTTCGTACTTTTTAACGCATGCAAATTTTCTAAAAAATTGGCGAACAAGCGTTCGACTACCATCCTGTCTGATGTTAAGCAGCGATGTGGTCTATGATGGAGTACACTTGTTAGATACCTATTTACCAATCCCAGACTACAAGACCTCTAGACTGTACTGCACAGGAAACACAGACTCCGGCAAGCCATTCCACATCCTGGCGGTTCGCACTATGAAGGTAGACGCAAACCGTTTGGTTCGCGTAAATGGTAAATCCACCTGGTATGTATGACGTTTTGCCGTTCTCGGTTTGCCTATTATAAAAACGCGATGGGGCATTTGGTTATGCACCTCCGTAGCACACTCCCCGAAATGTACCCAATAGAAGACAAATAAGCTCGCACCTTGCGGCGATGCTCTAGGCTTTGTAGTCCAGCTTGGGGTTAGCGCCATACCTAAAAGCTCCAGCCGATTGGCTATAGGCCCGGGTACATCCTGAAAATTGGGAGCCAGATTGAATAAGTTCCTCTTTGCTGAGAATAAACACGCCTGGATCTTAAGCGCATTGCACTGACTGTACCAATTTCTGAAATCTTACCAATTAGGTACACATCTAATTGATTGGATGGTCTCCTACCTAATTCCCCATGCCTGTATCAATGACTTATCACCACATTTTGGATAAATTATGAATGAATTCAGTTTTTGTAAAATATATTCTTGATTGCAATCTTCTAAAATGTACTTGATCCCTAGACACTTTTGATGTGTGTATTTACTGTCACCTGGATATTATCAAACCCCCTAGAAGTCATAGGTGTCTTCTGTCAGTTATATTTTAGCATGTTTTTTACTATTTGGGTAAGTTTAAACTTCATACACTTCTGTAAGATATACATATATGATACTGTTTTTTTCTGCAACTCGACGTCCAATTGTGCGTGACATATAAACAAACGATAAAACAATTTACTGTCACCTTCAATAGTGACTGCTTGAAGTTTTCTTGAAGTTCTTCATTTTGTTGACATTTATCCCCCATAGTACAGCTAGTGCCATCTGTCAAGCATGGCGATTATTTGTCATGGAAATCAATGGGGGAGACCCTCGTCCACCAGTGGATGTCATGCTGGATGAATGATGAATAACGAAGAAAACAGGAATAAAAGTATGTCTTGATTGTATTCCACAACATGTTGCGGACAATCTTATCACAGCTCATGGTTTCGGACTTAATAGATTTCATCTAGTAGTAAATTTCCTGACCATCGACTTTATTGAGTGAGAAGATGGAATAAACCGCTGCCTGTGTATGCCAGTTTCAGTTATATATAACTTGCTCCCTCAGCAGTTTTTATAAGTAAAGTACATAATATAATACATACAATATAGGCTCACCTAGGAACGAGAGTCTGTGACCGATTTTCGAACAAAAAAATCCCATTGTAACAATTTTTTTGTATCGGTATTTTTTTCTCCTTCAAAATCGGCTCATAAACGAGGAAGTTATACACTTTACGGCCTTTTAATCCCAAAGCGGGGTAGGCAGAGGCACTTGCTAATAAGCAAATGCCCACGGTTCACCAAGCGTATTTAACCCAACGTGACAGGGGGTGAGCCCATCGCCGTTATAGGGTTCACACACCTTGTGGTGTGCGGGTTTCATCACGATGTTGTCCTTCACCGTACGAGCGTTGCGTTGCGTACATAGGCTCTGAAAAAGAGTCCCATTGGTACACGTCCAGTAGCCGGACTCGAACCCGGGATCTCCCGGTTACAAGTCAAGGATCCGACCAACTCAGTCAAAGTCAAAGCGTTTATTTTTCATCTTAATAAGTGCTATAACATACAGATATACAGTAGCATAACACAAAGCTTGATGAACGTCATTTATGACTTTAAAACAAAAGTAATCGTCCCCGGTTCGAATTAATTTCTTTTACTGGCCAGAAGAACCGGGAAGAAACTGGCATCTTTTCAAATCGCCAAGGCTTACTGCTAAGTATACTTAACATAAATATGACTTAATACTCATTTAACAAATGCTTGATGGCCGGATGCATGCCTGACTGGTGAACAGCTCAAGGGCACTAAATGATATTAACATTAAATAAAACAAAAGAGTTCCCCTGTGGGTTATGTAACTGAACCCCTCAGAACATGCAAGCAACCACCCAGCTCATTACCAACATTAGTGATGTGGAATGTTTAGCCTTAGATGTCTTAATAATTATGTTTTACATCAATACGAGCTGACATGTTTGTCCATGCATTATCATCATGTAGGTAATCATCAACCCTGTAGTATGCCTTACTAATTAACTGTTTCTTTACAATTGACTTAAATTTTCCTTCAGACAACTCAGTTATTTCCTTGGGCAGTTTGTTATAAAATTTAATAGCAAGTCCTAAGAAGCACTTGCTAGTTTTGCTGAGGCGACTAAAAGGCTGATAAATCTTACACTTATTTCGAGTGCTATATTTGTATACCTCATCATGCTGCAAAAATGAATTAATATTTTTTCGGATATACATAATATTTACAAAAACATACTGCGATGGAAGTGTCAAAATATCTATACTTCTAAATTTATCTCGAAGGGAGTCTCTGGAGCGCATTTTATATATTGCCCTTACAGCTCTCTTTTGGAGTACAAATATCGTACCTACATCAGCAGCATTGCCCCACAACAATATACCATACGTCATTAAGCTATGAAAGTATGCAAAGTACACCAACCTTGCCGTTTCAACATCTGTTAAATCTCTGATACGTCTAACGGCAAACGCGGCCGAGCTTAATTTAGCGGCAAGTTTAGTAATATGCTCTGCCCATTGCAGTTTGGAATCTATAGTAACACCTAGAAAGACAGTGTTATTTATAAACTCCAAACTCTTACTTTCTAATTGGATACTTGCATCAATCTTTTTAACATTTGGTAGAGAAAATTTTATACATTTTGTTTTTTTACTATTTAATAAAAGATTGTTACAAGTAAACCAATCGAGGACTTTAGACAGTGTTTCATTAATGCCCTCTGTATTAACATTAGTGCGATTTACTTCAAATATCAACGAGGTGTCATCAGCGAACAATACTATGTCAGCATGCTTCTCTACCATTGAAGGGAGATCGTTAATATATACCAAAAATAAGAAAGGTCCAAGTATTGATCCCTGAGGAACGCCTAGTTTTACTTCAGAGCCACCAGATCTAATTCCATCAATATCTACATATTGCTTGCGATTATTTAAATAAGAACTTATGATTGACAGATCAGCCACACCGTAGAATTTTAATTTTGAAATTAATGTTTTTGAGTCTACACAATCAAATGCCTTTGAGAGGTCGCAAAAAATGCCAATGGCATCTTTTTTGTCCTCCCAAGAAGCAAAAATATGCTTTACTAGAGCTACACCTGCGTCAGTGGTTGATCTGCCTTGAGTAAAACCATATTGCTTTGAGTGCAATAAATTATTACTTACAAAATAAAAAAGCAATTGGTTTAACATAAGTTTTTCAAATATTTTACTACATACAGGTAAAATAGCAATTGGCCTATAATTGTTTCTATCTTCGGAATCACCAGATTTGAATAGAGGTATTACTTTACTTAGCTTCATTAGATCTGGGAAAACCCCTTTCTTAATAGATACATTGAAAATTACAGCTAAAAATGGGGCTATCACAGTAATTACGGAGCTAATAGTCTTTACCGACATACCCCACAAGTCCTCTGTCTTTTTAACATTTAAAGAGTGAAAAGTTTTTGTTACATCATAAGCAGTAACTTGTCCAAATGTAAAATAACCTTGAGGAGGTGTAACATTATCTGATAATAATTGTTCAGCGCTGAAAGCACTAGAAGCCAGGTTTTTGGTCACATTGGTGGGTATATCAGTAAAAAACTCTTCAAATTTGTTTACAATATCTACTTTGTTATCAACTAGTTTGTCTCCTACTCTTAATTTTATATTATTCTGTCTATTAACATTCTTTCCAGATTGTTCACTAATTACTTGCCATACAGTCTTTACTTTGTTACTTGACTTTTCAAGTTTTAACTTGATTGAAAGGGCTTTAGCTGCTTTACACGTATTTCTAAATATTTTAGAGTATTGCCGGACGTAATGAGAGAACTTTTCATCCTGGCTATGAGCTTTTTGTGCGTAAAGATCGTAAAGGTTCCTACGAGAAATGTGCAAGCCAGGAGTTGCCCATTCATTAAATTTACCTTTACAGTTATTAGATATTTTTATAGGAAAAGTGCTCTCATGTAGGTCATGGATAACATTAATTAGCTGACATGACATTTTATTTGGATCATCATCATTAAAGTTGAAATTATACATTGCAAGTTCAATTTTCCTACTGAATCTGTCTAGTTTCTTTGCAGTGATGGGTCTCGATCTTCTTGGGGTGGGTCTGGTCTTCCTGACTGCCGGAACTACAATTTCTTGACCACTGTGATCAGATTCTAGACAGTTGATGATCCTCTTTGAACTTAGTCTAGATTGTAAAATATATTATCTATACAGGTTGCAGAAGTTGGTGATATTCTTGTTGGCTCGTGGAAGGCATTTATCAGCCCATAACAAGTAAACAGAGATAAAAATCGCGTTGCTGTCAAAGAATTTACTAAAATGTCAACATTGAAGTCACCACATACTACAACCTGTTTTTTGCTTGTAGAAAGCCGACTAAGGACTTCTTCCATCGCAGATTCAAACACCGCAAAATCGGAGTTTGGAGGTCTGTATACAGAAACAATAATATGACTACTTAACTCTATACACGCCAGCTCGATAGTGCGTTCAACAGATAGACATACTATGTCTTGCCTAGATTTACATTCAAAGTCTTTTTTAACAAGAATTAATGAGCCACCTCTCTGAGAGTGCTCTCTGCTGAATACACTTTTACAATCATAGTTACTTAAGTGATAAGCCATATTACATTTGTGTATCCAATGTTCTGTCACACAAAGGATATCTACATTTTCACTATTTAAATAAAATTCAATAGAATCTATTTTGCTGGGAAACCCTTGAATGTTCTGATGAACAATTTTCAAATTATATTGGCTTCCCATTGTCAGTTGAGGCTGTTTAAACAGTCTCCGTTTCCATGCAAGTTATTGTTAGTACATATACTAACCAATGTCTCATTTTGTGTCTGCGTTGTAATTTCTACAACTGAATCACTGGAGATATTATAATCTCCATGACCATGCAAGTTATTGTTAGTACATATACTAACCAATGTCTCATTTTGTGTCTGCGTTGTAATTTCTACAACTGAATCACAGGAGATATTATAATCTCCATGACCATGCAAGTTATTGTTAGTACATATACTAACCAATGTCTGATTTAGTGACTGCGTTGTATTTTCTACAACTGAATCATAAAATATATTATAAGATAGCAATGAAGCTAGCTGTCGCCTTTCATTTGCAGATAGATATATCCTATCTCTAGTCAATCTAAAAGATTTGATAAAATTATTACATTCAAAGAAATGTATGTCATTAAATGTTGTCATATGGTGAATAAACCTATTTATGTCATTAATTCTTTGGTTCAAATGACTAGAAGCATTTCTTATGAATGGAAAGGAGCTTATTATTATTTGTGGACTGTTAACATTCTGTTTCTTCTCTATTAGAATGTCCATTAATCTTTTCACACAATTTTTTGTAATATTTTTGCTATTACCTAGCATAATTACCATAGATGCATCTTCCGAACACCGATGTTGTCTAATACATTCACATAGATTATCAATATTTGTGTTTGGATAACAGTAATTAGTTACCCTGTGCTTCGTGTGATCAGAGAGCAAGGATCCAAAGCCATGCCCAATACCATCAGAAAAGACT
>SJJU01070403.1:0-39641 GCA_012932125.1 Conopomorpha cramerella
AGTGTTTTCCTTTTATTTCATTTCAGAAGCGGGATAAAAGGTATGTCATATTTTCATATTTTTATGACTAAATTATTATAAGATGGGTGAATATCCAGCGTAAATGTAAATACTCTGCACTATCCTTATATCAGTAGAAAAGATGAAATATAGTTCAATACGGAACAGTTTATAACCTGTGGAAAAATAGTATGTAATTTTTTTTTTGTTCACCTGGTCAGAGCTACTCTCTGATCGGTGAGCTAAAATTTTCAAAACTTTGCTGGGTCCGGGGTGGTGAGTGAGGGTAACACTTGATCAGGACTACCAGTTGCTAGCACTTAATTAATTGTACATAAATAAGGAGGTATTAAATCTGCGCCTAGTTTAGGGCGTCGCGCGTCGTCGCTTGGTCCGTTGTTCGGGCTTACCTACTCTTCGGTAGTAGTAGTGTCCATTGCCGTAACACTTTACCCCGGCTGTTATCTTTCGAGTCACAAATTCGTTCGTCCCAAGTTGGGTTAAATCGAAAACATACCGTCCACGCCTACGATTTATTTACCGATATGTACGTATAAAGCTGGATGAACCCAGAATGATCCGCTGTTGTTGTGAGGGTTAAAGCTAATTATGAAACATGTGGCAATAGTGTTATTTATGACTATGTAGGTAGGTAACCTACTTATTTACGTTTTTGCGAAGTTTACTAGAAATGATCGCGGTAGCAAAGAGGTAACTAAGGTTTATCCAGAACCTATATGCTGCACTAGTTGAAATCAAGTACGTTTACATACATAATACATAATGCAATTTGTTATGTGCGTCTGGGTGTTTTATTCATCTATGTATGTATTTAAACATATTTATGCAAGTATATCAGTCTCTGGCACCCATAGTACGGGATATCCTAGTTTGGGGTCGGGTTACAGTGTATAAACATGTCCCGACATATTTCTTTTATTTTTAATGTTTAATCATATCAATATATATTTTTTTTTACGAAGATCGTGTGTCCATTTGAGCAACATTCATTTTGACCAAGTGTGTCATTGATTGTGAGCAAGTGTTCATTGATTTTGACCAAGTGTGTCAATGAAATTGACCAAGTGTGTCAATGAAATTGGTCAAGTGTGTCATTGAAATTGACCAAGTGTGTCAATGAAGTTGACCAAGTGTGTCAATGAAATTTACCAAGTGTGTCATTGAAATTGACCAAGTGTGTCATTGATTTTGACCAAGTGTGTCATTAATTTTGAACAAGTGTTTCATCCATTTTGACCAGGTGTGTCATTCATTTTGACCAAGTGCGTCATTAATTTTGACCAAGTGTGTCATTCATTTTGACCAAGTTTGCCAATTGATTTTGACCAAGTGTGTCATTGTTTTTGAGTAAGTGTTCATTGACTTTGACCAAGTGCGTCATAGGCTTGAACCATTTAGTGTAACATTTATTTTGACCAAGTGTGTCATTCATTTTGACCAAGTGTGTCATTCATATTGACCAAGTGTGTCATTCATTTTGACCAAGTGTGTCATTCATTTTGAACAAGTGTTTCATCCATTTCGACCAAGTGTGTCATTCATTTTGACCAGGTGTCATTCATTTTGACCAAGTGTGTCATTCATTTTGACCAAAGTGTGTCATCGTATTCTAAGATGGACATGGAGTTTGACGGAGTCTGCTTTGTTAACGAATAATTAAAGTAAAAACCTAACAAACTAAGTGAGTTTTAGCTACGTAGGTAGGTAGCAAACCAACTGGCTCTAGATATTATGTAGAGCAAATCAAATTGAGTTATCTGAGTAATGAGCCCCATTAGGCCTCATTGCCTGCAAAGCGCATAGTCAATTTGAAAATAACAAATTATTGTTTTTCGAGGTCATGAACTGAAGAGGGCCTTTTGGCCCAAAATGCAGATGTAAATGAAAGGGGAATGCAGCGAAAGACACAGAATGGACTATCGAGGATGACTGACTCCTTCTGAATTTCCGAGGCTGCCGCTGACCGCTGACGAAGGCTGTAAGCAGTCTGCACGACATTATGGAACATCAAAAGCAAGAAACACCGATGGGAACACCAGATGAGGTACTGAAACTTTTCAACTCTATGCGCGAGGTGCGCAAAGATCACACCAGCAGTGTAACAACTACCACATGTAACAACCACCTTAGCACCTTAACGATGTGAACCTGTTAACGGACCTGAAAGTTTGAGTGGAAAAAAAAAGGTAGTGAATGTTCATTTATATTTTAATTAATGTAACGAGAAGCGAATTGCATATTTTGCATTGTCGGGATTTGCAAAAATATTGTTCGCGCCTCTACTAACGGCACGAGTGGCAATAAAATCTCTGAAATGAATTTCCCAGCCAGCAAAATTACGACTTGTTTCTTGAGGAAATGCTCTTAGCTTTTACATTAAGTGATGGCAAATTAAGATAGTATTTTTACGATAACTTAATTTTATTAAATAACTACGATATATATCTGGTTAAAGAATAAGCTGCAGACTGTTATTAGTGTACTGATCTGTGAATGATTTAAAAAGAAAAACATGGACTAACGAACTACAGCAGTTGAATTTCCTGAACTCGGATGTAGGTAACTTATTTTAACAATTACATTTTGTATTTATACGTCACATAGTTAACCATGTATTTCCATTCAAACTGAATAACATTTCAGCTCAGTTGGTTCAGGATGTCTGCTTCTAAATTGAGTTGTACTAAAACATCGCAGTTTACTTCAACTAGCTGACCCGGAAAACATATATGTACAATATTTAATTATTTTTAATTGAACAGTATTTCTCTGCTATTAAGGCACGTAATGTACCTACATGTAAATCTTCCTCGAGAATCAATCTATTAAAGAAAACCGCATTAAAGTCCGTTGAGTAGCTTTAAAGGTCTAAGCATACAAGCGATACGCGATGGCAGGCGACTTTGTTTTATACTATGAATTGATTTAATGCAAGCAAAACCTGTACAGGATACGAAAACGTATTTAATTTAAGTACTCGAAATCTTTTATTATTTGGTATACCTGCACGAGTGATTTATATCTATTCACTATTAAAGCATTGTTTGGGGAAAAAGGAACGCAACTGGGACTCGTAGTTTGATAAAGTACGATGGGTTATATACAGAGGTAGGCATCATTAATAAAGTTACCATAATTGTTCAGAATTCTGCTGCTAAAATTATTTTTGATCCCAGATTACGAGATAGTTTGACGAATAGAAAGAAGGAAAGAACAAGAAAAGAATTTTATTTCATAATAAGTATGGCGGTGGTGCCGAAAAAAAAAAGAGAAAGAAAGTAGAATAGAGGCTGCTTAGCTCTATTGCTTATAGCTTTTACCTACAATTAGTAAAAACGTATTTTAATTAAAGTTAACAAGACTTTAATCGATTAAAGTTAACGTAATAATTTATTGTAACATTGGCGTGCGATACTAGCGACATCTTAGAATAACAATAGGAACTATCTTGTGTCGGTGTAAATTTTAGGTAAGATAAATGCAGAATGTCTGATATTTCTGAGGTTTCAAGCTATGAAACGGAATTTTTAACCGATGACCAAGCGCGATCGTGCATTAATTTCTAAGCGAGGAGGAAGGAGTCATTGTACGAATGAAAATATTAGCAATGGGGATTGTTCATAATTTTCTCAAGATGTCCAATTCGAAAACCATTTCGAGGAATAGCCTTAATTAACCATTATCAAGAATCAGATTTACAAAATCTTCGTGGATTGAAATTATTTTCAACTTTTAAGTTAAACTTTTATTTGAAGACTATGACGTCATAGCTCAGCCCATAGGATTGTATTTCAAAGCAAAAAAAGTAACTGAAGTGCCAAGTCTGATTGAAGTTTGTCGTGTGACAGCTGTGACAGAAGGGAGTAACAAAACAAACTGCAAATATTTTGAAAACCTACCTTTTTATTCGGTTCTTGTTTACGTAATATTATATAGGTTGACAGTCACTGTCATTTTCTAGATGTGTCATATGAATCATATGTCAATGTTGTTATTTTTTATATAAAATGTGTAATCATCATAATGTCAATCATGTTATTTTTTTCTGGCTACGATGACGGTGTTCTTTCAACGCAATGATGACGTATTTCCGGTCTAAGCTTTAAAAATTAATTAAAATGTAATTAGACAATTTTATAGAAAAATATTCAAATTAGTTTCTTAAAATGGTCTATATTTTCAGAAAATACTGTAAAAAACACCACTTAAAAATGTGAACAATCCCCATTGTATGGGAAGTTTTAATTACCTAATATTTAACCTGTACATGTTAATGTGTACCTGTTAATTAAGTAATATTTAATTCATTTGTAATAAATTCAGGTACTCAATAAAGTTAACAATAAAATAAACAAGATAAAAAAAAAACAACTTAACTATTTGAGTACTACTTAGGATTTTGTAGGTCCTGTATAACATTTCGTTAAAGTTAGTTATTTTAGTATTATATCTCTAATTGTATGTCATGTATAACGCTCCGTTAAAGTTAGTTACTTTAGTATTGTCTCTAATTGTATGTCATGTATAACACTTCGTTAAAGTTATTTATTTTAGTATTGTGTCTCTCTTAACACATTGGCGGACAGTAAAATAGACATAATAGATGTTTTATCGTTATGACGTCTATAAGTGTTTACTGTCCGGCAAAGAGTTAACTACTTTAAACGATATATATATCATAATTATAGATAATTTCTATCAATAGTCATTGTAACTAGATTATCTAGAATAAATTGTATTCATCTCATTAACTTTTTGAGTTTGTATCACTTAAGACTGTTGACCGAATGTCGTAATGTTAGATCAAGATGAATAAACTATTTTATATGTAGAACTAAGTGAATTTCTGAAATAATTCTTATTCTAAAAATTAGTAATGCTTGTGGATACTGTTTTCATAACCTACTAGTTAAATGTTTAGAATACCTGATACATACCTATATTATTTGTCCATTTATTGAACTCGCAAATACTGATTCTATTTATATTTTGTCAATTGATATTAACGATATCTATAATAATTTTATTATGTATGATTTTCAATCAAACTTAACAAATCTAAGAATGTATAATGAAGTTATAGATACGTCGTGCACCAGGAGGTTGCCCGAGGTAGGATGGCCGAATGTCGTAAATAATCATTTAAGTAAAAGTAAATTATTGCTAATGGCAACAAATACGGGAAATTTCTATTCTACTAATCACAACATTTGGGCCCAACCACGCCACCTATAACTTTTCAAATGAGCCAATCGCGTGTTTAGAGGAAGTTGGCGGTTGGCGTAGATTCGGTGAAAAGAAAATGGCGACGGTCCGTGAGACAGATCGCCAGTCTTGTGGAGATTTCTGAAGAATATAGTATTGTACAAGAAAGATTGTGAGACCGTATACTTACGTAGTACTTGTTAACCCAACGTGAAATGTAATAATAGCATAAGTATTGCTAAATATACTCGTAGTATTATAATAGAGACAGTGTCTTCCTTTTATTTCAATAAAGACTTGTTTAATATTTTTTTATGATTTGTTTTATTTTCTCACTTTTTCACTACTGAATAATCAGCAAAAAGGACGCTAAGTGAAATCGGGGATGGGATAGCCGCCATTAAGTGTAGTAAAATATGTTAAGATTATGGTTTACATTTATAATAATTTTCTAAAAAGCATCTAAGGTGCCATAGTCGCTCATTAACTATGTATTGAATGGAATTATTTTGTGCTGTAAGTAGCCTTAAATGGGATTAAGCTGCATAACGTCTTTGTAGTTAATAAAATTATTAAATTAATGTAGAAAAGTATATGGCTAAACATTTCAAATGAATTATTAAACTAAAACGCCGTTAGGGTATGTATGGTTAATGGCTGTTTAGTACAGAAAATGTTAGCAATACAATAAAAAAATGCTAGGCTAAAATAGAAAATTTCATTTATTTACGTATTGAAAATAAAATTTAATTAAAAAAATAATTGTGTTCGTTGTAAAAAAAACGTCTTAAATTCGAGTCCAAAAATCTTAGGCCTAGGAACTATACAACTTCAGAAACACGCATTCGCGCGTTTTTTGCTCTTTTCTCCAAGTTACTTTTGGGCTTAGCGGCTTTCTAGTTATAACACGGCAGAATTAGATTCCCTACAAGGCGCATACCTTCTGTTCCAACTTTTGCAAGTGTTTTTGCAAGTTTGGGCAATCATGGCATCCAACAGCCGTCTAATAACGTGCTGTTGTGGGGAGACCGGACATTGAAGAAGAAATCATTGAAATGATTGCGAATGACCCGCGACTTAGCATTAGAAATATTGCCAGAAGAGTTGGGATTTCGCATTGGTCAGTATGGCAAGTTCTACATCGGGAAGGATTACGGCCGTTTCATTTAGGTCGTGTTCAGAATTTAATTGAACCGGTCTATGCTGGTCGCTCTGTGTTTTTTGTGCGTGGCTTAATAGGAAAGTGAGACATGACGCAAACTTCTTACGGCGCATATTATGGACTGATGAAGCCAAATTCACAAGAGCTGGAATAACGAAGCTCCGAAACCATCATTTTGTGGCTTAATGAAAATCCCCATGCTGTGAGGCCGAGCACGTTTCATTCTCAATCAATGGCATTATCGATGATCAGCTCATAGGTCCCATCGTCTTACCAGCCTATTTTAACAGTGAAAGATTCTTAGATTTTCTAAGGGGGGATTTCCTAAATGAGCTGCCATTGGAGTACAGACGTGAAAACCGGCCTTTATTACACCCCCTGGATCGGAAGAGAAGGAACCATTGCGTGGCCGGCTCGCAGCCCTGATTTGACACCGTTAGATTTCTTTTTGTGGGGGACCATGAAGCAGCGGGTTTACCTAGAGGTGCCTAATACAAGGGAAGAGCGGCTACAAAGTATTATGACCGCAGCTGATGAATTAAGAGCCATAGCTCTGTCTATGATCAGAAGAGCTACACAACAAGTAGCATTAAGGGCTACTACGTGTTTCATGAACAATGGGGGGCACTTTGAACATTTGTTGAATTGACTTTAAATGTAAATCGGTAAAACTAATTAAAAAGTGATTGTAATTTTTTTGTCTTTATTTTGATGTCATTTTAGCTTGGCATTTAGGGCTGTTTTTAAACTGTCGTATTTAGTATCGTTAGAAAGATTAACTCAAATAGAACAAGGCAAGGAGATAAAAAAATATGGTTAACGACTTAGTTTTTTTATTGGGAAAAAGATAAAAAAATAAACGAAAAAAAGTAAGATTTTTTCTAAACGGTTGAAATTAACTCTTCTTCTTTTAATTTTTTTGTGAATGTGGTGTCAGAAGTTATTTCATAAGCTTTAAAATGAGATAATTTAACAAGCTACATACAATAAATATGAAAATAAACTGGTTTTACTAACATGAGGCTAATCAGAAAATCAAAATTTTCAAATCACCCCCCTCACAAGGGGTGAGGGGTGCGCCCCGCCCTAAGGTGATTTATGTCGATGAAATTTGATGTACATCACGTAGGTACAATATCAAAAGTCGGTACCCTAACATATTGTATATATACCAAATCATACCTAAACCTAGTAATAAATATACAGCGCGTTTTTGTCGGAAAAGCGAAGCGGAAGTCTAGGGGCTATTTGTGGTCTAAGGAACCCCCCTATGTTACTCCCTATGATTCTAAGGCTTTGGTTTAGAAGTAGATTTTTCCTCACAAAATAATTAATATGTTATAGGTATTCCAGTGTCGGCGCCCCTTACAATAATGACACCGCACACATACGTCATAGACCACACATATGATCGAAATAAACACAACATAAACTAAAAGAAAGCAAACACGCGTGTCTTGCGTAGTGCAAGCCACGCCCCCACGCATGTTTGTGTATGTCAATGCATGCACACTAAAACATTTTTGAAACAAAAGGAAATTTATTGAAAACCATTATGCTTAAAAAAGTTCCTTTTCTTCTTGTCAGATGTCGCTACCACAATGAATCGCTAGTTAAGTTTCTGTCTTGTAAAGTTCAATTGAAATCCACGTGTACTTACGTGCTATACCTACTTACCTTCGCGAAGTGATTATGATAGGCGAAAGCTAAAAAACCGTACAGACATGCACTTTAAAACAAAAATACGACTGCCGCCATCCAGTGGTAGATTTTGGAACTACAACTCGATACTATCCGATTAGGTATGCAGTAATTTCTATCCTGTACCTATTCGAACCACATGCGTGTGAAGGTTCTTAGTACTACCTATTTGAAAAGTTATCCTACCTCGAAATGTACGCAATATCTATCTGCCTACCTAATAATGAACACATATCCAAAACTTACCTTCGTAGGTCCCTCATGGGAACTTTTCAGTAGGTAAAGAAGTGCTGCTATGGTAGAAAAGTGAATTCCTTCACTTGCACACACGCAAAACAATGAACTCAACTTCCGAAGAACACATAACATTGTTGTTGACCACGAACACATGTTTGTTTATCTACACTATGATCACTGCACTGATTCAATAGTCTGATTTTTCAGACAAAACTCAAAACACTCAACACGTGCGACGTGTGATCTTTCTGGCCACAAAGTTTCAGACATACACATAGTAGTCATTACATACTTCAATAAATAACTACACGTTAATTGCTCTTCGTTTATTTTTTGGAAATCAAAACAAAACAAAATCTACACACACCATGACACTACGCATTACGCAAAACTGAACCGAGTGTTGCCAGATGGTGTAATTCAAAATCTGACATATTTTTTTGGTAAAATCTGTATAAAAATATGGATCGGTATAAAATATTTATTAGATATTAGGTTACAAAGGACGCAGTCTTTTTGTTTACATTATTCTGCAGTAGTTATTTTATTTGTTGGTACTTTCACAACACTGTAACTAGGGATCCGCAAAAAGAATCGATACCTCAAAGTATCGATTCTTTTGTTTCGATACCAAGTACTTTTGGAATCGATACTTTTGTTCCGATACCTTTTAGGTATCGATACTTTGTTCTCTATTTCTAATAAATTATTCGTTTGCGCAAAAATATCGATATTTCATGAAAATAATTTGTCACATGGGGATCGTCTGGTTAAAATTTTATTCATGTCTGATTGCACTCAGGATAATTGGCAGTTTTCAAAATAATTGTAATAATATGTCTTTTTGCTTCATAATGCGTTTAATGCCAAATTATTTGTGATTTTTATTATGTTGAAACGTGGAATTGTAATAAAAACTTGTAATAAAAATTTTTCGGTAATTTTCAAGAGTTTCTAAATACCTAAATAGAGTGACTATTTTATGGGACACGTGAAACTTAGCAGTACAAGAAAGACTATTCAAAATTTGTATAAATAAATGTATGTATTAAAAAGTACTCGATACCTTTTGTTCTGATACTTTTTTGGTATCGATACTTTTCGTACGATACTGGTATCGAGTAAAGTATCGATACTTTTGAAATTTTGCGGATCCCTAATAGTAACTTTTATCGAATTTTTTTTTAAACCATAGACTTAACCTATAGTTTTTATAAAAAGCTTGCGAATACAACGCATAAAACAAAAACAAAATTGTCATTGCTATTAAAGATTAATTCATTCATCATTAATTTATTTAAAATTCTCCTAATCAAGCAATGCCTTTCTCTTTTGTTTTAGGCAATGGTGTTATCTTTGAGCTGATTGTCTGACTGTAAAAATCTATATAAAACTAGATTTAAATCTGTGATCCGTAAACGGGGACTAAAATCTGTGTCAATACAGATAAATCTGTATAAATGGCAACACTACGAGTGAGTGACTGAAATTGACTTAATGATTTCGGATGGCGTTCGATAGTCCCTACCCAGACTCAACTACCTGACGTCAGTAAATAGGCCTATGTCTGAAAATGTAGGTAAAGTACGTAAGTGATTCGGTATGAATTAGTAGTTTTTGTTACTAACACAATACATGACCGACTGAGATAATAGTATTGATTGACGACCAGTTACATTGTAATTATTTGACACGTTATGTAATATTAACTCATTAGCTTATTGTATGACTCATTCCCTTTTATGTCATTATTGAGTTCACCCATTTTATTTTCCCACTGTTGGAGTCTACCCAGTGACCTTTTTAGAGAAAAATTGTTTGAATTGGTAAGTACTTAAGAATTATCCAAATAAATTGTGATTGGGGATTAAATTACAAATACTGAGAAAAATAAGAAAAGTCAAGGACAATAAAATTCGTTTTTGGTCTTGGGGCTACATTACAATTAAGGAACCAGCATCGTTCTTTCATAAACCACTTCTCAGCTTTTCGTTCTGAATCAGCCTAAACAGACGATAAGTAACCATTTTTTTATAAGTAAATAATTATTCAGTCGCACCTTTTAAATGAAATTTCGGCCATTTGAATTTAGAAGATGGCCACCCCCGCGGATCGGGCGGCCGCCGCCACCGCCGGTAGTAACTACTTACCTACATTGGTTTTTTGTTTGGATCTATTTGTCGATGGCCGCTGCGCCTTTCGCCCGTCGTCAAAGTGGTAGGTAAGTATGTACCTTACCTTAGTATGTGTAGATTTTCATTTGTTGTAAGTACGAAGTTATTTGCATTATCCTGTTCATCTTTTTATTTATTTACCAGGTAGGCAGGAACTGTTAAGTATTAGGTATTATTTGGCTGATTACTAGACTGCCACAATGATTGTCTGGTGTGGGTTTGTATTACGCATCACAACAGGACTCGATTTTCTCAAACAGTAGTAATTACTTACGCGGCGAACCTTACCTACTTGTACAGCTGTGCTACAAGGATCTTTTGGCGCGTGAGAGCTGAATACCTATTTAATGTGATGTGACATCTATTAATTCCTGTGGTTCCTTTATTGTTTGATTTATTAGGTCATTTATGTATGCTTCAATCATTATGTGTTGTAATAATATTCAATCATTATGCTTCAAAATAAAACTCAATAGGTTTAAATTGGATGCTAAAAGTTATTAGCCACACGCCAAAATATCCTTGTAGGAGTGCAGTAGGCTAACTAGGTACCTATTTTTTTTTTGGAGTCGATGACCAGCACTCACACATTCTCAAGGGTTTAGAGCTGTATCAACACCATGTTTACGTGTGTGTTGTGTAATGGTATACACATATCTCTCTCTCTCTCTCTCTTTCCCTCTTTATTATAAGGGCGTTTTTACTGAAGTTGAAACAAATATTTATTATTTTGTTAGTGTAATTAACTTGTAAACCAAGGCCTTAGAATTATAGGGAGTAACATAGGGGGGTTCTTTAGACCACAAATAACCCCTAGACTTCCGCTTCGCTTTTCCGACAAATACACGCTGTATAAACTAGCTCTATAGATATACCAATATAATACATACAACTATGAGCACAAACTAATCCGATGACTTAAGAAAATATTCCTTAAGTTTGTTCTTGAACGACTCGGCTGTTTTCAAACTTCGTATTTCAAGAGGGAGAGAATTCCACAGTCGGATTGCAGTTACCGTAAACGAATTATGAAAGAATTGTAGGGAGTCTTCGGGACATTTAAGACTTAGGGAATGACAGGAGCGCATAGAGCGACCACTGGATGAAGGTGAACTATGAATTGGAATCTATGTTTTAAATAATCAGTGTGGGATTGAACAATATTGTGTATAGAAGAGAGAGGACGAGAGTTAGTAAATATAAAGTTAAGTTTTGTCTGAATTTTGAGAAATTCCTGCGGAAACGGGAGTTAGCGGTAAAAAATGCATGAAAATATCTAAACCGCGTAAGTTAGATGCTTGCAATTTGACATGCATATACCTACCTTAGTGAATGCAAAGTTAAGTCAAGACTAGGTCATGTGCAGGTTTCATCACGATGTTGTCTTTCACATTTACGAGCGTTGTGTTGCGTACATAGGCTCTGAAAAAGAGTCCCATTGGTACACGTCCTGTAGCCGGACTCGAACTCCCGATCTCACGATTGCAAGTCAAGTATTCGTCCATGTAAATTACAGAAGGTCTTGTAAATAAGCATTTTTTTAACTTTTACTCTAATACACAAAGGTCTCTATTTATAAAAGACATGCCACGCGGACGAAGTCGCGGGCAAAAGTTAGTAAATATATAAAAGGAAAAGCTGACGAATGACTGACTGACATTTCAACGCACAAAACGAAGAAACGTAGGCACTCGAAATTTGGTACGGACGTAGCTAAGGTACCGTAGCGGTGCACTAAGAAAGGAATTAGCGAAATTCCCAAGGGAACGGGAATAAACGGGAAAATTATTTTGTATGAAAAATCGAAACGGCTGAAGTTACATGCTTGAAATTAGGGATGCAAGTACTTTAGTATACTTGAAGCTTAGTTGCAACAGGATATAGGAAAATTCCCACGGGAATGTGAGTTAGCGGTAAAAATAATTGTATGAAAAAAAATAAACCGCGTAAGATAAATGATTGAAATTTGGTATGCAGGTACTTTATTGAACGTAAAGCTTACTTCCAACGCAATATTGCAAAATTCCCACGTTAACGTTAGTTAGCGAAAAATACATATATAAAAGAAAGTCGTGTTAATTACACTATTTATAACTCAAGAACGGCTGAACCGATTTGGTTGAAGATTGGTGGGGAAGAAGCTTAGTACCAGGTGATAGACTTGGGATACCCGATTTTTATCCTGGTCCTGTGGGACGTGGCGCTGTATAGAGGATGTTATAGTTTGTATGGCATACTGAAACTACGCGAATGAATTCGCGGGGCGTCCACTAGTCTAAATATATAAAAGGAAAACCTGACTGACTGACATATCAACGCACAGCCCAAACGGCGAAACGTAGGCGCTTGAAATTTGGTACGGACGTAGCGTAGATAACGTTGGTGTGCATTAATAAAGGAATTCCCGAAATTCCCACAGAAACGGAAATAAACGGGATAATTCTTATGTATGAAAAATCTAAACGGCTCAAGTTAGATGCTTGAATTTAGGAATGTAGGTACCTTAGTACACTTAAAGCTTAGTTGCAACAGGATGTAAGAAAATTAGCACGGGAGTTAGCGGCAAAAAACTTTTGTATGAATAAAAATGAACCGCGTAAGATAGATGATTGAAATTTGGTATGTAGGTACCTTATTGAACGTAAAGCTTACTTCTAACGAGATATTGCAAAATTTCCACGGGAATGGGAGTTAGCAAACTCTTTTTGATGAAAAGTCACGTAAATTTGATGATTGAAATTTAGTACGCATAGTAAATATAAAGTTCAGTTAAGGCTGTATTTTGAAAAATTCCTACGGGAACGGGAGTTGGCGGAAAAAATATTGAATGAGAAAATCTAAACGTGCACATATAAGAAATAATATTATAAATGGGAAAGTGAGTTTGTTTGTTTGTTTGTTCCGCTTTCACGCCGTAACTAGTGGACCGATTTCTTTGAATTTTTGCAGACGTGTAGTTTAAAAGTCCAGTTTAAATAACTTTTTAACCCGGAAAAAAATGATATTCCCGAGGGAAAACATAAATATTCCTTTATACCGCAATATAACCTAAGTCCACGCGGGCAAAGCCGCAGGCGGGAAGCTAGTGTTATATAAAATGAAAAAAATCTAAACCGCGTAAGTCAGATGCTTGAAATTTGACATGCATATACACTTGTTTCAACATTGTTTAATACAACATTCATTATTATTTACATACGACACACACCGAGGAAAATATTGAAATACGTGAATCTTATTTAAAATTGCATTATATTTGTGCGTGGTTTGTTTACCTACCTATGTCCTGAACGTGGAGGTAAAAAGATGTAGGTAATTTTGTTATTTATAGATATACTAGCTGACCCGTTGAACTTCGTTCCGCAAAGTTACATTTTTTTATTAATAGTTTTAATTGATCTGAAACACGTATTATTAAAAGCTTGCTTAAGTTATGTATCCCGAAAGTTGTAATGGGCATTTGATGAAAGGGATGATGGTACAATTATTGCTTTGTTGGCAAGAGAGATCAAGGGGAGAATAAGTTAGTAAGTAAGGTGCCCGATTTGAATCGATTTTTTGGATCAATCGTTTTACTATACGATCTTAGACCGCATCGCATATTAGGCAGATCGCATAAGAAAATCGTATTCTGTACACATACTTTCTTAAAACTCCTCTTCGAATCCTTAGTGAAGTCTGTGCTGCTGTATGGCTGTGAATCGTGGAAAGTGATCAAAAGCATTACGAGCAAATTCCAAGTCTTCGTAAATAAGTCACTTAGAGCCATTCTAAGAATTTTCCGGGTTAAACACACTTACGAATACGGAGCTATGGACCAAATGCCACCAGAAACCGAATAGGCGAAGAAATCGCTCTGCGCAAATGGAGATGGATTGGCCACGCGCTCCGAAGAAGCGAGAACGATCCGGCGGTTGTGGCTTTTAACTGGCGCCCTAGCGGGAAGCGGAGACGAGGAAGACCAATGCACACGTGGCGGCGCTCCGTGGACTCCGAGCTCAGGGCGGCAGGCATTGACTGGAGTCAAAAGACGGCAGCGCTGAATAGAGGGACATGGAGAGATATCTGCAAGTATGTACCCCCCGGGTATGCTAGGACTTAAGTAAGTACACATACTTTCTTAAGTCTATAAATTGTAATTGTTGTTTTGCTATCAGGTTGGTCGGCGACAGCTATGCGGCAACCGCTTTGCAATTTTAGATGAAGATATTTCTGTGTTTGAAACTTTTTTTGACAGCTAGACAAAACTTCGATACCTATTGGTACTTGGAGATGTTTTTTTTAAATCGTTTATTTAGTTCTCTCATTACACTGTGACCAGTTCCCAGAAGATGAGAGAAGTAGCTAAAGATTTAAGAATCCCTTTGTACCAGAGGGGTCCAAAGGATAACAACAACCTTAAAATAAACTTGGTGCCGCCAGTGAAATCAAATGTGTGAAGTTATTTTGCAAGATCCGAAAATGGAGGAAAGTGCAAATTGTAAAGACAAAAGGAAAGACTACAGATCTCTCAAATCATTTAAAGAGGCACCATTCAACTGACTCGATACACTTACACCCACTCATAGGGAGGGAGTTATTCGTTATTTACATTACCGCAGTAGGTAACTGACCCGGGACTGATTAATTGAAGATCGATTCAAACGCAGGCGATCTGGACCATGGATCGATTCAATTATTAAGGATTCAAAACCATCCGGATGATTGATTAAAATCAAAAGATCGTGCATCCCTCACCATTATCAGCCCATATTTGTCCACTGCTGGATATAGGCCTCTCCATTTGCTCGCCACTGTAATTTGTTTTCGACTTCTATCTTCCAGCTTCTGCCAGCCATCTTACGCATATTACTATCATAACTTCACTTTGTCTGAAGGCGTCTTAGTCTCAGTTTTCCAAAACACGATCTCCACTCGAGAACTCGTTTGCTGCAACGATCCTCGGTTCTACGGTAACTACAAAAACGCTGAGCATAGCCCCTTCCTTAACACGGACGGACATATGGTACGCCTCATAGAGACATCTTAACCGCTCCGAAATCCAGCCCGTTCCGGTGGTTGAAATTCGTCCAATCTTCGCGCAAGACGGTGTGTGATCAATTTCTTCAAACAATTTCAACACAATATTCATATTCTTAGAAAATGTGATGCAAATTTTAATGTAATAATGTTGTCTCTTCTTGAATGTCATAAAATAAATGTTCGAATTGTTACCATAATTCGAACATTTACTTTATGTCATAGGTTGTAAGTTTACCTCATTAATTTACTTGGCTGTTTATATACGCAGAAATTAAGACTTTGATACCGCCTGGCGGCAGCGCGCCGGCGGCAATCTATTTTTTGCGTAACGCGTCATATTCAATTTGAGATATTTCCGAAACTAATCGGTTAAATCGAATGCTGTACGGCAATAGTGATAATCTACTTTAAATATTATATTTAAACCACCTATTATATTTGATAAATATTTATGTTATCTATGCCAAAACAACTTCGCAAATAACTCTTTGTTTTTAGATTTTACCGCTTTTCTGTTAAAAATGTTCGTGAATTTTCTTTGCTATAAACGTCACGGGGCCCGAGACCTTTCCAACGAACGCAAAACCGTGGAAATCGGTTCGTGCGTTCTGGAGTTATAGCGTCAGGAAGGAAAACCCGACTTATTTTTATATAGTAGATAAAACTTAAAGTCCTGACTGATTCATTCATCACTGACTCATCATCACCCAGTCTAAACACTTGAGAATCTAGAAGCTGAAATTTTTTCATACGGGTTTTTTTATGGTGTATACGTGAGATAAGAAAAAAAGTCGCAGGATCAAACACTATCGTTAGCAAGAGTTGATTTGCCACAGCCCTGCTTCTGGTCATTTATATGTCGCGTGCTCCCTTTCTCACTCGTTGTACACCTGTGATAGTTCACCTAGGTGTTCTACGGGTACTATTTTACCCGTGGTACACCCAACAGGTGCACTACGGGAATAGATTAAAATGTTGTACCCTTGGTTTACCTAAGATATTAAAACTCTGAGAAAAACATTTGATAGAAAACTGTATTTATTGTTACGCCCCGGGGTCGAGAATCAACGGCTAGAATGCCGTAGAGGTACGTCGAACATTCGAGAGGCCTAAAGAACATTCGAGCCGCGGGATGAAACATTCCAGTATCCAAGTCGACGCATACAAACCACTACACAGTGCCTATATGCGTCAGAAGTTAGGATAGCCTTCCGGAAGTCCTTTTTAAAAAAAAAAACTATTTTTACATCTAAAACAAAGAATTTATTTTCACACAGATCGTATGTCATGGTTGAAAGTATGTGACGGACTGTTCGAATACAAATGGCGAGATTGCTTTTATATAAAATAATAGTGTTGACTATGCAATTGCTGTCATATTATATTAGTTCATAACAACTCCCCCTTTTAGACGGAGTTATCCATAAAAATTAAGATAACGCAGGATAAAAATAATAAAAGGTAGTTCACTAAAAGATTTTGATCATCATTTTCATGATTGCGAAAAAATTAGACCCTACTACTTATCGTCAGTGGGAAGAGTACAAAGGTAACCAACCATCCCTTACTTTAGCAATCTTCTTACAATTTTTAAAAACACGGGCTGACTTATTGGATACACTGCAGGATACAAAACAACTTAAACCTAAATCTTTTGAACAAACAAACAAAACATACCTTAACGTAACCTCACATAACAATAATACTTTACAACCACAAGCTACTAGCTATCAATCATACAAATGTCCAATGTGTTCAGAAAATCATTATTTATTTACTTGCCCTGCATTTAAAAAGCTTGAGCAATTGAGTCCCGTGTATGTAAAAACTGTCTTCGGCCCGGCCACTCGGACCACAAGTGTGTACTCACACATTGCAAGTATTGTACACGCAAGCATAATACGCTACTGCATAGACATATGTCTGAAAGGAGTGGGCCTTCTCAGGAACAATCGGTTCCCCTAGCTCTCACAGCACATATTCCCAGCGTTAGTAGCCTTCATATAAACACCGGACACGTTTTACTATCGACAGCTGTTGTGGTGGTGCGAGACGTGCACGGCCGGCCGAGGCAGGCGCGTCTTCTTCTGGACAACGGCAGCACAGCCAGCTTCATGTCCAGCTCGCTGGCCGACAGTCTGGCACTGGTGAGGCGGCACGTAACTACCGCGGTCTCGGGTCTCAACAATCAGGTATCACTTATTTCTGAAACCTGTGACATTGTTATCGAGTCATGCCATAATGATTACAAGGTCAACGTCAGCTGTTTTATACTGCCTTACATCATGCAGTCAGTACCTGCGTCTTACATAGACACTTATCATATAAACATACCTACAGGCATACGATTAGCGGATCCTTCATACAATGAACCGTCAAACATTGATATTTTAGTTGGCGCAGACGTGTTTTGGGCTGTGTTACGTTCTAATAAAATAGACTTAGGTACCCACCTGCCCAAACTACACGAAACCACTTTAGGCTGGCTCTTATCTGGATACATACCTAATGCAAACTTAAGCCAGACTCCTAATGTGTGCCATTTTATAAATACAGGTACTATCGACACAAGCTTGACTCGTTTCTGGGAACTTGAAACTGTGTCATCAAAACACTGTTTGACACAGGAAGAAAAACATTGTGAAACTCACTTTCGTGAAACAGTTTCACGTGACGAGTCAGGTCGATTTATTGTTAAAATGCCCTTTAAGTACTCAGTCGAATCATTAGGCGAGTCTTACAAAACAGCTATGTGTAGGTACTTATCGTTAGAAAGACGTCTTCAACGCGATACTAATTTGAAACATAAATATGTCGAGTTCATGCGTGAGTACCTGGACCTAGGTCACATGACGCCGAGTCCTTCGATTGAGGTAGGTAAACAACCGCACTTTTTACCACATCACGGAGTGGTTCGCGAATCTAGCACCACTACAAAGCTACGCGTGGTTTTTGATGCGTCAGCAACCACGTCAAGCGGTAAATCATTAAATGACTTACAATGCGTTGGCCCTACAGTTCAAGATGATCTTATTTCTATTCTTCTCCGTTTTCGCCAGCATAAATACGTCGTCACCAGCGACGTTGAAAAAATGTACCGAGCCATACTAATACACCCATCGCAAAGGCACTTGCAACAAATTTTATTTAGATTTAATTTCTCAGATCCCATACAAGCCTACACGTTAAATACTGTGACCTATGGGACTGCCTCCGCACCATACCTCGCCACAAAATGCTTAGTCAGCCTGGCTGACGAGTGTACGGATCCCAACGTACAAAAGTCAATACGACACGACTTTTATGTCGATGACTATTTATCGCGTAGCGATCAAATTGAGACTTTAATCCAGCAGTGTAAGGGTGTTATTGACAAATTAAATTCAGCACATTTTAACTTAAGGAAGTGGCAGTCAAATTCACTAATAATACTTAAAAGCATTGAAGCGCTACACCATACTGGTGACGACCAGAAAACTCTTAATCTTAATTCTGAACCATCGAAGACTCTTGGACTGTACTGGGACCCAAAATCTGACCATTTATTTTTCATAGTAAATTTTAATTTAGATAAAAATAAAATGATAACAAAACGTGTTATCTTATCAATGATTAGTCAAATATTTGACCTGTTAGGCCTTATAAGCCCTTGCATCGTAGAAACAAAACTTCTTATTCAGCAATTATGGCTCTTAAAGAATGATTGGGATATGGAGGTTCCCAATGAATTGCATAACTTATTTTTAGATATTTTAGACTCATTTTCAATCTTAAATAACTTCAAAATACCTCGATGGATATCTTATACTTCCGACACACTGTCGGTTGAACTTCATACATTTACTGACTCTTCTGAACGAGCATACGGCGCATGTGTCTATGTAAGAGTAGTAAACGGGAACGGCACAGTGGATGTTCGTCTTCTGTGTTCAAAGAATCGAGTAGCCCCCCTAAAACCAACCACCATCCCGCGGCTCGAACTGTGCGGCGCCTTGCTGGGCACAAGACTGCGATAAAGTGCAGAGATCGCTCACGTTGACCTTTGACCATTGTTATTTTTGGTGTGACTCGACTATTGTGTTGGGATGGCTTCGGTCATCCTCAAACAACGTGGAACGTTTTGTGCGTAACCGAGTTAACGAGATCCAAGAGAGTACCGCTGGTCACGCATGGTGTTACGTGCCGTCTAAGGAGAACCCCGCAGACCTAGTTTCTCGCGGTGCGCGAGCTGAGTCAATCGCCAACTCAACCCTCTGGTGGGCCGGGCCTACCTTCCTTCAACATAAAAATATACAATTTCCCGCATTTCCAAACATAAAGAAACAAAATAACAATGAAATCCTATTATTTACACAAAACGATACATCAAATGATAATAACACAGTTAGTAATATAATTAAAAACAATCAAGTACTAAAATTAGTTCACAAAATTTCTAACATACACAAATTAATCAGAATATTTACATATGTACAAAAGTTCATATTTGCTTGCAAACAAAAAATAAAAGGTTCACTGATAATAAACATACAAGACATCAGAACATCGACAATAACTATAGTGAGTCTTTGTCAACAAGAAATTTTTCCGGATGCATTCCTTAGATTGAAATCTGGCCAAACACTTCATAAAAGCAGTAACCTTAGCTCATTGTCTCCGTTCTTTGACTCAAACCTAAACGTAATTAGAGTCGGTGGGCGACTTAATAATTCCTATTATCCCTATGATGTAAAACATCCAATACTTTTGTCAAGCAAACATCACCTTACTAAACTTATTTTTGAAAGTCAGCATAAACTTTTACTTCACGCTGGTCCCTTATTGTTGTTGTCGTGTGTAAGGCTTACATATTGGCCCGTGGGCGGAAGGAACTTGGCGCGGAGCGTAGTCCAGTCCTGCGTCCGCTGCTTTAAACATAAACCGGCCGCAGTCCAGCCAGTGATGGGAGACCTCCCAGCCGAAAGAACTCACTTAGAGTTCCCGTTCATAAACACTGGCATCGACTATGCTGGGCCTGTCTTGATCTCAGACCGCAAGGGACGAGGCTCAAAATTACAAAAAACATATATTTGTGTATTTATTTGTTTTGCAGTGAAAGCCGTTCATTTAGAACTCGTCGCAGACCTAACTAAGGAAGCCTTTTTAGCAGCACTGTCGCGCTTCATGTCTCGCCGCGGCAAGCCTCAAACCATTTATTCCGACAACGGGACAACCTTTGTCGGAGCCTTTTCGGAACTTACAAGACTGTTTCATACGCAGTCTGAATTCATACAAAACTCACTCATACAAGACGGTATCGATTTTAAATTTATCCCCCCGTATAGCCCTCATTTCGGTGGAATATGGGAGGCAGCAGTTAAATCTGTAAAACATCATTTAAGACGTACTTTAACACTAACTCATCTAACCTTCGAAGAGTTATCAACATGTCTGACCCAAATTGAAGCAATCTTAAATTCACGACCCCTAACTCCTCTTTCATCTGATCCTTCCGATTTAACGTACCTATCTCCTTCCCATTTCCTAATTGGACGACCGCTCACATCGGTTCCCGCTCCGCAGGTGACGGACTGCAACCTCAGCCGCGTCGAGCGCTATCAGCGGATAGAACATCTGCGGCAGCACTTCTGGCGCCGCTACTCCAACGAGTACATCACGCAGCTTCAACAAAAGACCAAGTGGAAGCACTCCAAGGGCTGCGATCTTTCCATCGGCGCGCTGGTTCTAGTCAGAGACAGGACGCTGCCACCTCTACTATGGCTACTTGGGCGCGTCACGAAGCTTCACACCGGCCGCGACGGCATCGTCAGGGTCGCCGATGTCCGTACGAAGAAAGGCGTCATAACTAGGGCATATAATAATTTATGCCCCCTTCCCATTGCGTGTTGAATACCTCAACGGGGGCGAGCATGTTGCGTCCAGTATTATTATTTTAATTTAAACTCTATGGCCAAATGGCCGCGTAATCTATGCCTACGTATTTGTGTGTTACCTACGTATTTCCGGTCGTTATAATATAGCGACGACCTACCCATATGACTATACAGTATAACGTATACACTTGACTTTATCTCCGATCATTGTAGCAACCACCATATTTGTAACACTCTCTGCGATTGTACTGAAAGAATACAGCACCTATTCAAGAAACAGCCATTTTATTTATACTGCGAGCAATCGCCCACATCAATCCTGTTCCGGTCTTCCTGGTCTTCGTTTGCCGCGAGCTATAAGCGACTTCATCGGGGCCTGAGCAGGACCGCATCACTACAGTCGTCTTTCGTTATATAAAAATCAATAGACAGTTGATTAGGTAATACAGTTTTATAGGTATAAATTGCAACGTTTGAAAATAAGCTACACAATTCTCGGTTAAGGACAGAATACCTGTATCAGATATAGAATAATCGTTAATCTTGTTATCGCATTTAACAGTGATTTTGTTGTTAAGATTTTGCCATAAATTTATTATTCCATACAAAAATTTTGATTCGCACACTTCAGGAACTGAAAGAGTAACTTCAGTTAATAGTTTTGTCTCACAACAAGGACTATTTATGGTGGATAAAATTGTTGTACGGGGACATATATTGTAATCGTAATTAACAATTTGACATTGGGTTAAATCATCTAATAGTGCATAGGTAAGTCTATCGTCAGAAATGGCTAGTTATGGTTTAGTTGGGTGAATGAGAGCATATGTCTGAAAATTATTTTGCTCATGAGGGGTAGGTAATGCTATACTTTTATATACATTGTATTTTATGGGGTTGATTAAAGGTATTTTAATTATAAAAACTATGTTATTGTTATAATAGTATGTTATAATAGTATAGTACATACATACATACATACACTTCACGCCTGTCTCCCAGAGGGGTAGGCAGAGACTAAAGATCTCCATTTGTCCCGGTCCTGACATACCCCTTTCGCTTCATCTACATTCATACATCTTTTCATACATGACCTCCGGTTTCGAGTACTTTTCACGCCACCTTCGGTCAGACATCACCAATCTGGTCTTTATATGTCCTTCTGGGGCGACCTCTACTCACCCGGCCCATTACATCACCCATATAAATCTCTTTCGTAAATCGACTTTCATCCATTCTCTCCATATGCCCAAACCACCGAAGCATGCCCTTTTCAATCCTGGTCACTACGTCTTCCTTCAAACCGCAACTTTCCCTTATCACACTATTCCTTATCCTGTCATTCAATGTCCACCTTTCATGCTCCGCAATGACCGCATTTCTACGGCATTGACTTTACTTTTATGCTTCTTCTGCCATACCCAACTTTCACTCCCGTACATTAAGGTAGGTGCCAGTACAGCGTCATGGACAGCCAATCTTGCCTTTTTCGACATGAATCGGCTCTCCATAACACTGCGAAGGGCACCGTTAACCTTATTACCCGCACTCACTCTTCTTTCAATATCTTTGTCAAACTTTCCATCACTTGTAAATAGAGATCCCAAATATACAAACTCATCCACTTGTTCAACTTTCTCACCGTCAATCATGTACTCACAAACTGTCCTTTCATTATTTTCGACTACCATTACTTTGGTCTTACTAGTGTGATATCGGGAGCAATGAGACACGTGTTGTTGGTTCGACTGATGGTTTATTAGTCTTTAAATATGTGCAGTCACAAAGTATATATGAGGAAGGTGCGCTGCACACTACACCTTCCCCCTTTTTTAATTTTTTTTTTTATATAAGTAACCTCCGCAGTCCACTTTTCGCCTCTCCGAGAGACCTGACGTGACGGGTGGCGAGCCTCGGGAGTGCCGCATTGCCAGCGTGCATGCCAAGGTGTTGGTCTTGTCTTATCAGAGCGAATGGCTGGTTGTTTGAAGAGCTACGAATGCGTGAACCCCAGACTCATATGGGCGAGACTCAAAGTTGGCATAAAGCACTTGTTCGTGTTGGGTGTATATGCACCGGACATGTCTAAGCCACTTAGAGAACGCGAAGAGTTCTGGGAGAATGTCAGGGGTGTGCTGTCAGAATGTAAGAGAAATGAGTTGATCATAGCGCTAGGGGATTTTAATGGAAAAGTGGGTATACAGCGTGATTTGTATGAAAGTGTTCTGGGCTTGTTTGGTGATGAAAGAGTGAACGAGAACGGTGAGAGCCTTCTCGAGATATGTATGGAGTGGGACCTTGCTGTGACAAACACCATGTTTGATCACAGGAAGATCCACACGTATACTTGGCAGCGGGGTGTAGATAGAAGTATGATTGACTTTGTGATTGTGGATGGACGACTGAAGCAGCATGTGCTTGACACTAGGGTTTATCGTGGTGCTAATGTTGGGACCGATCATTATTTGGTTGTCAGCCGAATTAGTGGTTTGTTCCGAGGTTGGCGTCATCGGGCTCCTGTTGTCAACACAGGCTTGCAAAGAATAAAAGTTGATCAACTCCGGAAGGATGACGTGAAAGAGAAGTATGAATCAATGCTGAAAGAAAAACTCAGTATAGTGAATGAAGAAATAAGAGAAGATGAGATAGATAATGTATGGAATGTTTTTAAAAATGGTATGGTTGAGATAGCCACTGAGGTATGCGGGGTGCGAAAGAGGAAGAATGTCTCCAGAGACTGTGAGCTCTGGTGGGATGAGGAAGTAAGCAAGGGTGTGAATGAAAAGAAAAAGGCATGGATGGATGTGTTGGCCATGAGAGCCAACACCCAAGCAACTAATGTGGATGAAAGTGAAAGGAAAATGTCTCAATATAAGTGCTTAAAGAAGAGAGTGAAAGAACTGATAGTACGTAAGAAGATTGAGTTAAAAGAGCGGAATGAAAAGAGGTTCTCTGACAACTTCCAAAATAATATTCGGCTATTTTGGAAACTAGTCCGGTCAGCCAGAAGTAAGTCAGAGAATCATAGCATGAAAGCAATTAGAGATAAGGATGGAAAAATTTTGAATGAAGAAAGTATGGTTGTAAGAAGATGGAAGGAATACTTTGAAAATTTGTTTGAATGTAGCACCGCGTCGACTTTGGTTGATGCGGTTAATATGGATGGCGAAGAGAATAAAAGTGAGATACATATGAATGAAATTTTCAAGGCTATGAAAGGAATGAAAAATGGAAAAGCGGCTGGGTATGATAGGATTTCGCTGGAGATGCTGAGGGCTGGTGGTGCGGTGGTGGCGAACCTGCTGTACCTTATTTTTAATGCATGTTGGCGATACGGCCGAGTACCAAGTGATTGGTGCAAAGCCGTAATCGTTCCACTTTATAAGGGTAAGGGCTCACAGCAGGATTGCAAACATTACCGAGGAATCAGCCTTCTTAGTATCGTCGGCAAAATGTATGCAAAAGTGTTGATCGAAAGGGTAATACGTGAGACTGATGAAAAAATCTGGGATGTACAAGCTGGTTTTAGGAAGGGAATGGGATGCACCGACCAAGTCTTCTCTTTGCGCCAGGTGACGGAGAAGTTTTTGGCTAAAAACCAAAAGGTTTTCTGCGCTTTCATGGACTTAGAGAAGGCTTATGATCGGGTACCCAGGAATGAGTTGTGGACCTTGCTGCTGTCCCGGTTCAGGTTGGACAGGACCTTGGTACGGGCTTTGAAATCACTTTATGATGATTCCAGTGCCTGTGTCAGGGTAAACGGGACCTACTCAGACTGGTTTGGCATCCATAGAGGTGTCAGACAGGGATGCGTAGCGTCTCCGTGGCTGTTCAATCTGTTCATGGACAGTTGTTTGGAAGATCTGAAAGGTCGTGATTGGGGTCTAGATATGGGTGGTTTAATCATCAAATGCCTTTTATATGCTGACGATCAAGTTCTTCTTGCACCGTCGGCGTATGAATTGCAGCAGATGATTAATTGTATGAATGAGTCATTGAAAAGGAAAGGAATGAAAGTGAATGCTAGTAAGACCAAAGTAATGGTAGTCGAAAATAATGAAAGGACAATTTGTGAGTGCATGATTGACGGTGAGAAAGTTGAACAAGTGGATGAGTTTGTATATTTGGGATCTCTATTTACAAGTGATGGAAAGTTTGACAAAGATATTGAAAGAAGAGTGAGTGCGGGTAATAAGGTTAACGGTGCCCTTCGCAGTGTTATGGAGAGCCAATTCATGTCGAAAAAGGCAAGATTGGCTGTCCATGACGCTGTACTGGCACCTACCTTAATGTACGGGAGTGAAAGTTGGGTATGGCAGAAGAAGCATAAAAGTAAAGTCAATGCCGTAGAAATGCGGTCATTGCGGAGCATGAAAGGCGTGACATTGAATGACAGGATAAGGAATAGTGTGATAAGGGAAAGTTGCGGTTTGAAGGAAGACGTAGTGACCAAGATTGAAAAGGGCATGCTTCGGTGGTTTGGGCATATGGAGAGAATGGATGAAAGTCGATTGACGAAAGAGATTTATATGGGTGATGTAATGGGCCGGGTGAGTAGAGGTCGCCCCAGAAGGACATATACAGACCAGATTGGTGATGTCCTGGCCGAAGGTGGCGTGAAAAGTACTCGAAACCGGAGGTCATGTATGAAAAGATGTATGAATGTAGATGAAGCGAAAGGGGTATGTCAGGATCGTGACAAATGGAGATCTGTAGTCTCTGCCTACCCCTCTGGGAGACAGGCGTGTATGTATGTATGTATATAAGTAACCATAACTACCAACTAACACAAACTTAAATAATTTAATAATTATTGCTCCTCTGTTGACGATCGGTAGGAAACCAAATATAATTAAATTATAAAATATGAGGACAATTGTTTTTTCATATTGAATTGATTTAATAAAAAAATAATTATTTAACTGCACGTTTCTTTTTTCATCACGTTCTTTCATTCTTTCATCAATCATATAGCCTTCTGATAGCCTAAGATCTCAATTACATTACTTTTTCTGCCTTATAATATCTTTCACAATCATTATCACAAATTATCATATATTTCTATTCTCCATTGTAACCATTCCTCTTATTTTATTCACATCTCAAACACCATATAACTAAACACGAGAGTCTGAATAGGTACACTATTTTCATCATTTCCACTCTTTGGTGGGCCGGCCGGTCTTTATTATTTATACTTATTATTACATTTATTTGCAGGGTACACTTTTATATTGAGTCGACTCATATTATTATTTATATTTTTTTTTGTGCACTTTATTTAGTTAACACTTTATACAGGGTTGCAACATTTAAGACAATTATTTTCTCCAACTTCTTCACAGAGGAAAACTCGTTCGCACCATGATCAGACAGAAGGATGTGTCCCTATGTGTGTACCCTGGTGTACCTCCGTGAAACATACATCATAATAACTATCAATTCCTGCTGAGGCACACTGCTACCAATTTGTAAGTCTCTGGTTAGCAAATATCCATGACTTATGGCCAATCGTCACAGTATTTCAACTAATCAAAGTCTTATCATGCCATTATTTCTGTCCAGCAATGCAAAACTTATCAACTATCTCACTTCCGATTCCCTATCTCCGATTCAATAGAATTACAATTTCACTATCTGTCCTAATGTAATAAACATATACTTGATTGAATTACAAAGAAATCAAAGAGATTCTTAATACAATTTCCTAATCTTCTCACATTTTCATGTATCTACATAATAAAACCATTTTCAAATATCTTTCACACATACCTATATAACTGTTAATAACAATATGTATGTCGGTACGTTACTCACTCATTCCTTTGTCTCATATTGACGTGCAAAGTATAAGATGGTTTCAATTTCACAATTGGAATGTGATTACAATTCAAATAAGTGTCCATAAAACAAATTATCAGTAAGTAATCCAATACAATGTTGTCCAAATAAGTTTCGCAAAGTGCAGCACATACCTAAACTGCAATTTGAAGATCTATTCACGTTACAAAGTTGATCTACAAAACAATATCATGTTAAGGTAATTCTCGTTACATTATTTTATTTAATTTCAAAAAGTTTTAAGCTATTGCATAGCTTTTATCGCAGGCCTTGAGCGCGGAGACCGAATCGAGAAATTCCGTAACGAAAAAAACCTCACGCTTCCCCCTCCGACGGGCACGGAGGTGTGGCTTGAACGCCGAAACTCGCACGAATCGAGACGAGCTGTTCCGAAATCGGACGAATGCATAAACAGCTGTTTATGAGAAAGTATATATATAATAGGTGTATAGGTATTTATGTACAACAGTGAATAGCTGTACTTGTGAAATTTGTGTATTATAAGTTGTGTAATAACCCCCTTACCAATAAACGCGTGTTCACTTACACAACGGTTATTACAGGTCTACTTGAACTGGTTATTCCGTATTTGACATACAAGTGACAGGTTAAGTTGAGTTTGTTTATCTTCTAAATAGCAATTCCGCCATTATTGGTAAGGCCCTAAGTGTTTTGAAGATGAATAAACAAAGTGAATTTATTATTAATGAAGAAAGTGATGAAAAAATAGTGAAAGAAAATGAGTGAGTACTCTATATACATACATTTTATTATTATCACAAATGCAGTATTAATTTTGAATTGAAAATATAATACTGCTATAAACATAACTTTTTTTTATTTATTTAATAAAAGAAAAATTTGTTTTCATATCGGTCACCACGCTCAAAAAGTGTAACTTGAATTAATATCAAAGAAAAAGAAATACTGCATGAATAAAATAAATAAATAATTATAATTGCATAAGTTGATACAAAATGTTATGCAATAGCTTTACCGCGGCAGTCCCCGAGTGCCACACGTCTTTTTTTTTATTTTTTAAATAAGTACTTATATTAATGTGGTAAATACAACGGTCCAGTAAAATAACATTAACGATAATTCTGTTCCATTAACTTTAAACATGTAAATGCCTTTGTAAAAAATACATAATAGGTAATTACTGGACCTTTACCTCGTCACAACGGAGTATCGTTTCAATACAAAATTTTACTTAGGTAATAAAAATAAATGGGTATAACATATATTGTGTTTTTCAACATACGGCAACACTATAACAGTAGTATAATCGAAGAATAGTTTTTAGACTTCTAATCCAGAAACATAGTTAATATGAACATGACTGTGTGTGTCTGTGCCCTCCCGTTTGGTTCTCCCATTTAGGTGACAAAACAAAAATAGTTAACGTAAATTAAAATAATAACCGGATAATACACAATAATGTACGCATAGTAGCTACTTTTATTCAAACAGTATCTGGGCAGCCCTGACTCCAAATAAAACATCAACTGACTCATTCATCTACTAACATTCTATCGGAATTCACAAATAAAATTGTATAGATACATCCTCGTAAAGTAAAATAAAATGTGAAGTTTGTTACTGATATACTGACAGAAACATTAAGTAAATACAAAAAAAAAATATTGAAATTTAAAATGTATTCGGAAAAACAGGAATAGTTTTGTACTTTTTGCACATTCATTAGGTTAGATTTAGTTTTTTATCTTTTAAGGTATTTATTTTTACTTTTAATTCTTTAAAAAAAATTTGATTGAATACAATAAGATTATGATGCATATGTCCAAATAATCTAGGTTTACATTAACCCTAGAAAGATAATCTACGTCTCGGAGACGTATCACGCAAAAACAAATTGATATTATTCTTAAACCATTGAACATATTGCGTCCACTGTATCAACTAAGTCGGTTGGCCGTCAGAGCTTGCGGAGGACGGCTTTGCTGCGGGGGTAAGTACTTGCATTTCCAAGATATAGGTGTGGTGTACGTCCCGGAGACGTATGATTATCTTTAATGTAACTTCTGCGGAAAATTAGTACAGTTAGATTATTCTTTTTTACAGATATTTGTACAGATGTATTTTTATTTTTTACAGGTATTTGTTGTTCTAGATATATATTATAACAATATCATTCAACATGTCTGATCGGAGGGTACTCAATGAAAGTCAAATTGAAAATTTTTGGAAGTGGAAGAGGAGCAAGAGTCCTCACCAGATACCGACAGTGAATGTGAAGACCATCTTTGTGAGGGTGATATTCAGAGTGATAACGAAGATGAACTGATCGACGAGTTAGTGGAAAATCCAATCCCTCCAATCGAAATCCTTCCAAAATACGTAGATGTCCAAAATTACTTGTGGGAAATGCAAGAAACCCATATGCGGCGAACATAAAGTTGATATGTGCCATAGTTGTGTTTAATTCTACAGATTGTCATTTAAATGTAATTTTTAGACTCTTTACTCACTAAATAATAAGAAAAAAGAGAATTTATAACTACTAATAAGACTGAAAGTCAAGACAGATGTTCCTATTAAAGTAATGTTTAGTTTTTTTGTAATTTTTTTTAAGAAGGTTTAATTTATTTTGTTTTATTTTTAATATATACTTATTTGAACAAATTTCTTGTTTTACTTGTTACATTATTAGATACAATTATTTAATAGGCTACAAGAGATGATTTATATTCATATTTGTGTCCTAAAAACATAAAATTACCAATATGCGTCTGTGAGACGTATGATTATCTTTAACGTAGCCTTTTATATGATTATCTTTCTAGGGTTAAAACATCCTGCCTGTGCTGATAAACTTAAATAAAAAAAAAAAAATAAAAAAATTAATATGATTTATTTTCAGCACAGCCCTTCTTTGTTCTTCAAAATCTCGATCCGGTATCGATCTTCTCTGCTTTGAAGTAGTCTCCGCTTATTTTTCTCGAAGGTGATTTTTTTTTTGCTATCAATTCCAACAGCAAATACGTAAATATTCAGTTCTTCAATTTGTTCGGTCAGCATGTTATTTAAAGAAACATTGTTGTCGTTCGGATTAGCTCTGCTATGCTGTCATTGAAGTGCCGTTGATCTTCTTATCTTAATATTCACTTAAAAATATAACACAAAGCTTGTCACGAAGTTTTCTTGTTTTTTTTTATTTCCCACTTAAATTAATTATTTCGCGGCTCTACCTATATATCGAGCACAGGCCCGCCAGCAGGCGCCGCCGCGAGGCTGGCCCACTGGCAGGGTCGCCATGTGATATCGGGAGCAATGAGACACGTGTTGTTGGTTCGATTGATGGTTTATTAGCCCTTAAATATGTGCAGTCACAAAGTATATATGAGGAAGGTGCGCTGCACACTACATTACTACATACAGGTAAAATAGTAATTGGCCTATAATTGTTTCTATCTTCGGAATCACCAGATTTGAATAGAGGTATTACTTTACTTAGCTTCATTAGATCTGGGAAAACCCCTTTCTTAATAGATACATTGAAAATTACAGCTAAAAATGGGGCTATTACAGTAATTACGGAGCTAATAGTCTTTACCGACATCCCCCCCAAGTCATCTGTCTTTTTAACATTTAAAGAGTGAAAAGTTTTTGTTACATCATAAGCAGTAACTTGTCCAAATGTAAAATAACCTTGAGGAGGTGTAACATTATCTGATAATAATTGTTCAGCGCTGGAAGCACTAAAAGCCAGGTTTTTGGTCACATTGGTGGGTATATCAGTAAAAAAACTCTTCAAATTTGTTTACAATATCTACTTTGTTATCAACTATTTTGTCTCCTACTCTTAATTTTATATTATTCTATCTATTAACATTTTTTCCAGATTGTTCACTAATTACTTACAGTCTTTACTTTGTTACTTGACTTTTCAAGTTTTAACTTGATTGAAAGGGCTTTAGCTGCTTTACAAGTATTTCTAAATATTTTAGAGTATTGCCGAACGTAATGAGAGAACTTTTCATCCTGGCTATGAGCTTTTTGTGCGTAAAGATCGTAAAGGTTCCTACGAGAAATGTGCAAGCCAGGAGTTGCCCAGTCATTAAATTTACCTTTACAGTTATTAGATATTTTTATAGGAAAAGTGCTCTCATGTAGGTCATGGATAATAATTAGCTGACATGACATTTTATTTGGATCATCATCATTAAAGTTGAAATTATACATTGCAAGTTCAATTTGCCTACTGAATCTGTCTAGTTTCTTTGCAGTGATGGGTCTCGATCTTTTGGGGTGGGTTCTGGTCTTCCTAACTACTGGAACTAGAATTTCTTGACCACTGTGATCAGATTCTAGACAGTTGATGATCCTCTTTGAACTTAGGTCTAGATTGTAAAATATATTACCTATACAGGTCGCAGAAGTTGGTGATATTCTTGTTGGCTCGTGGAAGGCATTTATCAGCCCATAACAAGTAAACAGAGATAAAAATCGCGTTGCTGTTAAAGAATTTACTAAAATGTCAACATTGAAGTCACCACATACTACAACCTGTTTTTTGCTTGTAGAAAGCCGACTAAGGACTTCTTCCATCGCAGATTCAAACACCGCAAAATCGGAGTTTGGAGGTCTGTATACAGAAACAATAATATGACTACTTAACTCTATACACGCCAGCTCGATAGTGCGTTCAACAGATAGACATACTATGTCTTGTCTAGATTTACATTTAAAGTCTTTTTTAACAAGAATTAATGAGCCACCTCTCTGAGAGTGCTCTCTGCTGAATACACTTTTACAATCATAGTTACTTAAGTGATAAGCCATATTACATTTGTGTATCCAATGTTCTGTCACACAAAGGATATCTACATTTTCACTATTTAAATAAAATTCAATAGAATCTATTTTGCTGGGAAACCCTTGAATGTACTGATGAACAATTTTCAAATTATATTGGCTTCCCATTGTCAGTTGAGGCTGTTTAAACAGTCTCCGTTTCCATGCAAGTTATAGTTCTACAACTGAATCACAAGAGATATTATAATCTCCATGACCATGCAAATTATTGTTAGTACATATACTAACCAATGTCTGATTTTGTGACTGCGTTGTATTTTCTACAACTGAATCATAAAATATATTATAAGATAGCAATGAAGCTAACTGTTGCCTTTCATTTGCAGATAGATATATCCTATCTCTAGTCAATCTAAAAGATTTGATAAAATTATTACATTCAAAGAAATGTATGTCATTAAATGTTGTCGTATAGTGAATAAACCCATTTATGTCATTAATTCTTTGGTTCAAATGACTAGAAGCATTTCTTATGAATGGAAAGGAGCTTATTATTATTTGTGGACTGTTATCATTATGTTTCTTCTCTATTAGAATGTCCATTTAATCTTTTCACACAATTTTTTGTAATATTTTTGCTATTACCTAGCATAATTACCATAGATGCATCTTCCGAACACCGATGTTGTCTAATACATTCACATAGATAATCAATATTTGTATTTGGATAACAGTAATTAGTTACCCTGTGCTTCATGTGATCAGAGAGCAAGGATCCAAATCCATGCCCAATACCATCAGAAAAGACTATGGTTTCTCTGCATCGCTTATCATTTTGTTTGGTCTGTTCAGACTTGTCGCAGTCATCGCTATTAGTATATTGTTGTTTAAAAAAAACTCTATCTCTTAGCCTACGATACTCTGACCTTTTAAGGAAGTGCTTTATTTTATCACTATTGTACATATAACTGCGTTATCGAAACGTTGTCACTTCGATTCATGAACAAAAAAAATCACATCTCTAATAATTGATGACAACGCTCAGATACAAATGTCATGGCTGGCCATTTGGTTGTCAGTCACATTCATTCTAAAAATTGTTCATGGATTTATCAATGTGTCAGAATTTGCTTATTAGCTGACTATAGTTACTTTAGTTTCACTGTCGTAAACCTCACCGCTACGAGGACAGAGCGATGGAACTACGACAACGTAGCAGACTCTTTGACCATTCAGCTTTATTCAAATTTAGTCGATTTGTTTTTGAAATACTGGCAATTCCATATTTGACATAGGTACAACTGGCAATGCATCATCGGAATTAACAACTTTGCATTTCGAATGGTAAATGATATTTTTATTGAAAATTTAAGAAAATTATGTGACCCGTATTTTTTTATTCAACGTAAAAATAATGTTTTCATTCATTATTTTAACTTTTAATAATGGTTTTTTTTTTCGAAAGAGCGTAAGCGCCATATGACGTCACTATTATGGATACACAGATCAAGCATAGATAGACAAGCAAACTAAAGCTGTCAATGTCAATTTTAAAGTTGTAGTCTGTGCAGATCATTGTTTTGTTGCTAGCCACGTCGAGTCAGAGTAATATTACTCCTCAGTGTGTTGTCGCCTTTGGTAGTTGGGGGATGTGTCGGTGTTATTGTCTATTGCGGAAACCTAGTAAATAACGCACCATAGATTTCCGAATATAGAAGTTTATTGTCCATCCACACTACTCAATAAAATTAGATGGTACATACACAAGAATAGATAGAACAGGTAGGTAACAGTCTTAGAAAATAACACAGGATAGATACGGCGAGAGAATATGACGAGAAGGAATATAGCACGCAAAATAAAAGTAAAAGAATGCGTGCCAACGCAGTACCTACTGCGTAGAGAGATATCATATCACGACTCGACTGGTGTCTTTCGTACGCACGCGGTCATTAAGAATGTCGGTGTCGCGGCGGCGCGGCGGCTATCGGCCGGAAGGCTCGGATATACGGTGATTTGTAAAAATAATAATTAATTATTTTGTATGTGAAGAAAAGTCTTTTGAGTAGATATATATTTTCATAGTTTAAAGTGTGAATTGAAATAATATACATATGAGATAAATAAATGTATGTACACAACTTATTTTATTGGTGTAAATAATAAATATATTAGAAGTGTTATATATGTATATAAATATGTGTTTACACCACACGCCTTTAATACATAGACAATATGTTATAGTCTGATTTCTACATAGAAATAGAATGTACAAGAAGAACTGTGCTCACTTGAAAACGTGACCAAAAATGGAACGCGTATGTGTGTGTGATTTTTTTATGTGTGAGTGAAGAATAGTGTTGCCTATAATAGGTTGTTTGTTATACAAATATCGATACTTGTTGCGAATCGAAAAGAAAAGCAGGTTTCATGAAGTAATGTCTCAAACGTATTGAAATATTATTTCTTATACATTTCACGAAAATTTTTACCAAAATAATAAACAAAACAATTAAGTCGGACTTATAAGCAAACATGGTAGTCGCTTACTACAAATTTGTCGTCGCAAAGCAAAGTAAGGATTTTAGACAATAATACAGTTTGCTTAGTAATATAATAGTAGTAGTAATAAAAAACAGGATTGGCGTTGACTTGGTCGCTTGATTGCCCTCTTATACAATTATTTATTGTTTTATTACTATTAATAAATAATTAATGTTTTATAAGTACATAATGTATCTATTATATAAAAATCAAAGCTACTTTTTCGTTGTCATGTCATAACTCCGGAACGGGTGGACCGATTTCGCAATTTTTTTTCTTTGTTGTGCTTATTACATACACACATGCGCACACACACACACGCGCACACACACACGCACACACACACACACACACAAACGCACACACAAACACACACACACACGCACACACACGCACACACACACACACACACACTTGCAAACATTTACTTTTAAATTATTATTTTTTTCTTACTATATAATTATTTTTGTAACTTAAACTAAACAAAATTAAGTGAGTATTCTCCTTCTGTATTTATTGCGCACCTATTACTATCAACCTTCATTTATGTTATTTTGGGATTGGGCCTAATACTCCTTAACACAGGTTATAATACTAACCTAGTAAGGATATTAGATCGTCTCACATATCTACACATTGTTACTTATGTGCTTAAGAATGTAACATGTACCAAATACTTACTGATGTGTCTGTACTTATACATAAGGTTATTTTGTGACAAATAAAAATTATTATTATTATTATTAATAACAGCAGAAGGTTCTTATGAAAGAAAAAAATGACATCCACTGCTGGGCACAGGCCATCCTAGATATTCATATTAATAGTTAAGACAGGACAACGTCTATCGAGTCCACTAGTATAATTATAATTTATGTATGGTCCATTTATTGTATACGGAGGTCTAACTGTTTTATTGTATTTTTAAGTATATATTTTGATCTATTTATTATACTCACACATACACACACGCACACCTTAAAAAATAGAAATGTATTACGATATATTACTTATATTTAACTTTTTTAGTATGGATATAAACCGTACACAATGTCTAGTGTAACTCTGGAAGGTACTGGTACGTATAGCACAGGTTCCACCTATTTTAAGTATCAGCTGCTCTTAACATAATATTATATTCCTCCATAGTGTTTTACTATAGTAAGATCTTGTAATTCTTATTTTGATAAATAAAATATATATATATCATCTCTCTTATATATAAAAATCAATGCCACTTTTCGTTGTCATGGTATAACTCTGGAACAGGTGGACCGATTTCCCTAATTTTTCTTTTCTTGTGCTTATTAATGATAGGAGAAGGTTCTTATGAAAGGAAAAAATTACATCCACTGCTGGGCATAGGCAACCCTGGAGGTTATACTAATTTTAATATTCGTATTAATAGTTAAAACAGGACAACGTCTGTCGAGTCCACTAGTATTATTAGGAATAATTATGGTGTATATCGCCCCTCTCACTGAGTGCCGGCGGAAGACCAGCGTCACGAGTAACCGTGACTTGATTCTGAGCCGGAGTCTCCTCTTCGCTGACAAGCACAGCCACACCGTGGCTATTTATTTGTGATTGTGTATTTTATTTTTTCATATTGTTTTATTTTTATGTGTATGTAATTTGTGCTTGTCAGAGAAAATAAATGTCTTGTCTTGTCTTGTCATTTCGAGATATCACTCTCACGAAACGTTGCTACTTTTATAAGGAAGTTTTATGGAAGCTTTTTGATGCGTGTCTTTAAATTATGAACTCTGGCGCACCCGGCCGGATATCCGGTTATTGGGCTGCAGGTGTCGGATATCCGGTTATTGGTCGCAGTATGTCGTATATCCTTCATCGACCGACATCCGGCTAGATATCCGGCTATTTGGCACCAAGTACGTCGGATATCCGATTATCCGGCTTACCCGGCCGGATAAGTACAGCTGATCACCTTTTGCATCACACTAGACCGTCATGAAACACTGCCGGGTAACCAGGTGGAAGTCTGCGAAACATTTTCCACGCGCAATGTGAACTGGGATGGATTCCGAGCCGCGTTACATGCCAGAATAGGACGCCTGAACAGTCATGCTACTGCCACAGTCTACGCCACAAAGTATTCAGAAACTCTTCTCCGCACCGCCCGGGAGTTCCTGGGACGTCGAGCCAAAAAAGAAGACGGAAAATACTAATGGTGGACAGAAGCATTGAGCCAGATGCGCACCGAGGTCGGAAAAGCGAGACGCGCCTGGCAAAGCTCACGCAAGCGTGGAGGACTTCGGGAGGAACTACGTAAGGAGAACCTGAGACACCTTCGATTGCGCTACAAACAGACCATGAAGGATACGGAATTGGCTTTCTTTCAGAAGATTGCAGAATCTGGAAACGATGATCCCTGGGGTCTAGCGTATCGTGAAGCCAGTGGCAGGATTCGCCCACCTAACAAGACCTTCAACGGGATCCGACTAGTGGAAGGATACACAAGCACCACGAAAGAAACAATACATGGTTTGCTCAGCACCTTATATCCCGATGACCAGCCGAGTAAAGACTCTGCATACCACAGCCAAGTGCGCGTGGCAGCTGCATTATGCCCTAGCGGACAAGACTGCGACGTAATCAACATGAACGCTCTGGAGCGGATAATCAAGCAACTCCCAAACACTGCTCCTGGAATTGACGGCATCACGGCCATCATCATCAAAATGGCATGGAGAGCTACTGGCACCGAAATACACTCTATGTACTGCAAGTTTATTAAAGAAGGAGTCTTCCCGGACATCTGGAAAGCTGGAAAACTAGTGGTACTGCCAAAGGGAAACGGTAAGCCTCCCTCAGATCCAAAAGCATATAGACCTATTACATTACTCCCCGCGTTGGGAAAAGTTCTGGAACGAGTAATTATTGCTTGCGCTCCTTGTTTGATAAGTAATATCTCACCAAATCAACATGGTTTTACGATTGGCAGGTCTACTGTCACCGCACTTAAGAAATTGATTTCAATAATTGAGGGATCAAAATCTAAGTATGTACAACTGATCTTTTTGGACATCAGTGGCGCGTTCGACAATGCCTGGTGGGCGATGATTCTCCTCAATGCGAAACAGACTGGAATACCTCCAAACATGTACAGGATGCTCATAAGTTATTTCACCAACCGTAGAGTAGGAATTTTCGCCGGTGGCCAGGCAGTGTGGAAATTATCGACCATGGAGTGTCCACAGGGATCGGTTATGGGGCCAACTCTCTGGAACTTACTCCTCAATGATCTTCTATTGCTGCCGAAACCAGAAGGAGTGCATGTAATAGCATACGCCGATGATGTGACACTCGCGATCGAGGCCCCGTCCCGCGCGGAGATAGAAAGAAACGCCTCACGTGTCCTAACTCAAGTGTCAAACTGGGGAAAAAGAAACCTGTTGGGATTCTCTCCAGCAAAATCAATGACAATGACCGTAAAAGGAAAATTTCAAAGATCGCCCACAATTAAAATGGACAATGCCTCGATCGCGAACGTCAAGGAGGTGCGATATCTCGGCGTCATCTTAGACCAGACAAGGAGCTTCATACCACACGCCAATTACATTGGAGAGAAAGCCGCTAACTGCTTCGGTAAAGTGTCCCGTATCTCAGCTACCAGGTGGGGCATCAAGTACCGCGCTCTTAAAATTATCTATGCCGGGACCTACATTGCTACATTAACATACGCTGCATCGACATGGTATCACCGAGTCTCGGTGTTCGTCGTGAGGAGGGCGCTATTACGCACGCAGAGGTTGGCGCTGATCTTACTCACCAAGGCCTACAGATCTTGCAGCACCGCAGCGTTACCTGTGCTAGCGGGCGTACTTCCAGCAGATCTTGAGGACGAGCGGGAGAAATTGAGGAGGAGGGCACCCAGTTGGCTCCGAGGGAGCGCAAGCTATTAAAAACATCAAAACGAGAGGCTGCAGTTGCCCAATGGCAGTCTCGCTGGGAGAATAGTGATGATGGTCGGGACCTACACAAGTTCTTCCCGAATACTGCAGAAAGGTTGAGTTTCGGATGGATCGAACCAGACTACATTGTGTCGCAAATCTTGACAGGACATGGATGCGTCAGAGAACGACTACACCGGATGACTCTCTGCGACACGGCTCAGTGCCCTTGTGGCGAAGCGAGCGAAAACTGGGACCACGCACTATGGGAATGCAGATTATACAATGAGGCAAGGAATGAGATGCTTAATAAACTGGAGCGTATCGAGCCAGGGCCAATATACCTTAGGGATCTGGTTAGCAGTCGAGGGAACTTTGAACGCTTGCGTGAGTTTGCTAATCGCTGGCATACAGCTCGAGGAACATATGAAGCCTGTTAACGACTGAAGACGCGACGAGGATCCGACGCGAAGTCTCCGTAATGCGGTCGTCATGCCCCAGAAGGGGAGAGTTTGCAACAAAACAGGGACGGATAAAGATAAATTTGTATGGAGTCAAGAAAACGTGTGCGTTGAAAAGAGGCAAAACAAACAAACTTCTCCAGAGAATGGCCCGTACGCCGAGAGGCAGGTAGGGCTTGGGTGGTGGTGGGATTATCCCTGAAAATTATCCGGCCGGATATCCGGTTATTGGGTGAAATTCAAATTCAAATTCATTTATTAAAAATTACATAGGTGTTGTCTTAATATTAGGTAATAGCATAAATATATTTATAGATCATATACAATGATCGCGTCTGGACTACGAAGAACCTGTATTCCAGACAAAATTTTTAGTCTATAAAATACACTTAGTACTAGGTAATTTAACTAAAGGTAATTTATTTTCTATAGACATACAGTGTGTATAACTAAATCTAATATGTTAATCATATTATTAAATAAATTATAAAACAAATTAGTGGTAGGCTAAAATAAATTAATTACAAAAATATTTGAGTACTTCCAAATACAAGGTATAAAATAAATATCATAGTTGTAGCTATAAATATCTAGTAGGTAGATAGAAGTTAAAAGAATTAAATTACGAATATTACCTTATCCTCCTAAAATATACATTATTACCTATTTTCATCAGCAAAAGTGCGCAATTTTTTAAAAATAAACAT
>SJJU01070404.1:0-10156 GCA_012932125.1 Conopomorpha cramerella
TATTTTTTTTTTTTTATTTTATTCATAAGGCACATCAACAGAGTAAGTACATACAAGTTAGAAAAAAAAAATTTACAATCTGAAATTTCTTATACTTACACCTATTACAGATATGCACAACATTTACGAGTTTACTTACCTACTTAAAACAATTTTATTATACATCATTAACAATATTATAACATCTGAAATATAAAAAATATATATATAATAAAAAATATATATTTATAAAACACAAATATATAATAATAATAAAAGTAAGGGTACAAATAATTAATAGTGCATAATTTTCTTTTTAAAACTAATTATGTCATCGTTAAATATATCCAAAGAACGAGATTTCCATAGGATGTTATACATGTTCATAGCTCTGCATAATGGATCATTCTTACCTACATTTGTCCTCCTATAAGGCACATTAAAAGTGTTGAGGTTTTTACGACGAGCTTTTATTTTAGGAACTTGATAGGATATTCCTTCGAAAAGCTCTTGACAATCAACAGATCCATGAATTAAGGCATGAACAAAACGCATGTCAAGCATTTTCCTTCTGTCCATTAGAGATACCATGTTAAAATGTTTAAGTCTATCTTCATAAGTAGTTCGATAGCTAATACTGCGTGACACATAGGCCAAATGTCTTGTGAATGCACGTTGGATTGTTTCAATTCGGTTACTGTGGATATTGTAACAGGGGTTCCAAATAAAACTACCATATTCGAGCATACTACGGACCAATGCATTAAATAAATAAATTTTAGACTCAGGAAGTCGAAAGTCCTTTGTGTTTCTCTTTATGAAGCCTAATGTTTTAGCTGTTTTATGGAGCATGTGCTCATAATGAGGTAGGAAAGAGAGCTTCTCGTCGAAAATAATGCCGAGATCCCGAGTTTGAGTTACACGAGACAAAATTTTACTGTGCATGCAATAGGAATGTAAGATTGGATTTTTCTTTTTTGAAAATGACAGTATGTGACATTTATCTACATTCATCTGCATGTCGTTAGAACTGCACCACTGAAGAACTCTGTTCACATCGTCTTGCAGAGCGAGAGCATCATCAGCCGTGTGAACTTCTTTAAATATTTTCATGTCATCAGCATATAATAAACAATTGCTATGACGTATAACATCTACAATATCATTGACAAACAATGTAAAGAGGATTGGGCCAAGATGCGAACCCTAAGGGACTCCAGAAGTACTTAGATACGTGAACGACTCATATCCTGAAATAATTACATTTTGAGGTCGATTACTTAAATAAGAAGACAGCCATAAAATGAGATTACCAGAGAAGCCATACTGGGTTGTCAGTTTGTGCAGAAGAACTCTGTGGTTAACTCTATCAAAAGCACTAGCGAAATCTGTATAAATAGAATCAACTTGCTTTCCGTTGTCTATTGCACTAGCTAAAAACTTAAGGTAAACAGCAAGGTTAGTGACAGTCGATCTCTTACTAACAAAACCATGTTGTTTTGGGCTCACTCTGTGTTTTGTGTGATTAACAATAAAAGGACAAATGGTAGACTCAAATATTTTTGAAAAGGCAGAAAGAATGGCTATGGGTCTGTAATTGTCAACCGAGCTAACATCTCCCTTTTTGTACACTGGCATTATGCGGGTCTTTTTCCATTCACTGGGGAATGTTCCAGTTCTAAGCGATCTGTTAAATATCAACGTTAGCGGAAGAGCAAGGAATTTGGCGCAGCGTCGAATAAACAGAGATGGGATTCCGTCAGGCCCTGGGCCCTTAGACACATCAACTGATTTGAGGACTTTAACAATATTCAATTCATTAAACTGTATGTGCGAGAACGGTGTATCACTGTTAATAGGACAGTTTGTATTTAACTCCAAACGAACAGCTGTGCTGGTGGTAGGTGTATTTGTTTTAAATTTACTAGCAAACAAATTAGCTATGTCCGAACCACTTGTAGCTACATTACTCCCATAGTGCATATTAGAAGGTACAGCAGGGGTTGCCTTTTTGCTTTTTATGTAACTCCAGAAAAGTTTGGGACTCTTGGCGAGACTTTTTTCGACATTGTAAATATAATTATTATAACATTTCGTAAAACATTTCTGTGCATAATTACGTACCATTTCAAAAAAATATTTATCTCTTGGATTGTTATATTTTTTACATTTTTTCCGCAGTTTTTCCTTTTCTTTTAAAATTTTAACCAGGTTGTTAGTGAACCATGGCGGATATTTCTTAGGAACTGTTTCTGTGATAATTTTGTTTAATGTAACGTAAAATATGGAAACCATTTCATCAATATCTTTTGATTCTTTGAAAAGCTCTAACCAATTAAGTTTTTCCATGGCAGAGTGGATAGTTAGATAGTCTGCTTTTAGGAAATTGTAACTAATAGTGTTGGCAGGGTTTAACGAATTGCAGTGCTTAAGATTAATGGATAAGTAAATGTCAATGGGAGGATGGTAATTATCGACTTTGCTCAGCGCATGTTTGCTCTTGAAGACTTTGCATGATACATTGCTAATAATTAAATCAAGGATATTTCCATGTCCGTTTCTTATATCGTTACACTGACTTAGTCCCGATAAGGACAAAAAATCTACTAGTGCAAAACCTAGGTCGTTACTATAATTTGTAGCTTCTAGAGAGTTATCATCGGAGTTACGAAACCATGAGATGAAGCCCAGATTGAAATCGCCCACTATAAATATATGGTCAAGTTTATATGTAACATCAACGACACCTTCTAAAAACTTTTTTAGATAAGGAGACTTTACTGGCGGAGCATTATATATACAACAGAAGCCTACTCGTTTTACTCCTCCGTCAAAAGGAAATTCCACCATTACCCATATGTCCTCAACCTCCGTTTCCCATTCAACAATGCGAAATGATTTCAAAAGTTTGTTAACAGCTATAAGTACACCACCCCCATTTGACTTGAAGTTGTTATGCGGTGCTGGTATCCTATCCCTTCGATAAACACTATAACGAGAATCAATAAATTCAGAATCATGGATACTATTATTCAACCAAGTTTCAGTAAAACATATAATTTCAAAATTCTCTTGGAGAATATTTTTAAATACATCAGCTGTCTTAGGAGTTAATACATAAATGGGCATCAAATACCGAATCGCCTTGCTGAAGGCACTAAACACCAGCAATGTCTTATTGAGTAACATGATAGTGTGAAATACATAGTGTTGAGAGGTAGCTTCGTCTTATTGTTTATTTCGCGACAACACGAAATCATTTAAATAAAAAGACCTCCGGAAACGTACAATATGGTAATGTGGCACTAAAATTAACGTCAATACAAAGTTGTATATGGTCTGGTCTAATCGTAGGACTTCAGGGGCATTCTAGCATTTATAGGTTACAAAACAATTTAGAATTTTGATATATTTAAAAATAAATTTGAAATAACAAAGCTAGCTATAGGCTCTAGGCAGAGCAAAGCAACATAACATACTTACGTTAAACCCAGAAAGTGGTCTATTGTATCTGTTTTGAAGACACTTCCTGTGTCACTATCTATTAATATTAATATCAATATCTGACGACATTCACACGCGTTTCAACCTTACCAGACCAGATTCTTGGTCAATTGTACCTACTCTACTTGCATTACACCATGAAATAATCGAATGAAATGTGGCATATCAGCCAATTTTACGCTTTTCCCCGCAAAGCTTTTATTTAGTTTTAAAAGTGTGTAATTGCATAAAGCTAGATATAAAATCGATATTACCTATACTGCCTGAACCTGCGTTCTTCTACACAAAATTAGAAATAGGGACTGTTTGATAGGTCTTTCCCATATAATAACTAGCTATACAAATTCCTATCCATAATTTTCCGTAGTCTTACAACGCACGGACAGGATCTTAAATCGTACAAGTTAAAAAAAAATGGCCTCAATAATCCTCAGGCCTCAAAAGGCCTCATCATCTATCCCTAACACGTGTCGCAATCTCACGCTGTAGGTACTGTACACTCGGTTTCACCTTAGTAGCTAGACAGTGAAAAGATTCCTCGAAAATGTAACGGCATCCGCAATTTTGAAAGCTTCCGGAAGTAGTGTCAATGTTAAGCGTATACTTATTAGTACGGTATGGCATCGGAATAAGCCACGTGTGTTTGTAAACACACATTTGGATACCTGTACCCGCTGCAACGTAGTACAAGCATGTACTGACACAATCCAGTCATCACTCATCATTACATAACCTATTTCCACAATGTTGAAATCACTACTACGCGAAGCTCAGACATACTGTCCAAAACGTCCAAACGAAAATGACCAAAACATAAACGATTCGACAATAATTTGAACTTGTTCGCCCTTGAGTTTATATAAAGACAGAGGTCAACGATGAATGAAAAATGTCAATTCCTCAAGTTGGTTTCGGTGGGAGTAAACAGGATGTGACATGCGAGCGGCCGCTCGTGTTGTGGTGTGCTATGACAGCGATGTGATGAGTTGGGGCTTTTGGTGACCACGTAGGTACTCTATTATGTCGCTTTGTTGATGTTTTGATCACAGAATTGCCGACTATGCACTTAACTTACTTGCGCAAGTATTGAATCATACATCAGAGATGTAAAGCCTACGAAGCAAACTAGGTAGGCACGCGCTTCTACCACGCTTCTCTTGCGCACAACGTGATTATAGATAAGTTTGTGTGCTGCTGTGACGTAGAAAGTATTTATTTATAAGAGTGCATAAGCTTTAAGTTTACTTGTCTTTACTACTTTGTATAAATTAGGTATATTTTACACATATAACGGGATTTAGTTTCACTTACACACCTTATTACCTATTACATATTTATTATTAGGTATCTATACATACATATGTGTATATAGTATACTAAAACTAAAAGTCCTGACTAATTCATTCATCATTGACCTATCAGCCTAGCCCAAAACTGTGAAATTTTGCACACATTTCTTTTTATGATGTTTACGTGAGATAGGAAGGGATTTTTCAAAATTTCTAAAGCCTAAGGAGGTTTTCAGGGGGTAGAATATAAGAAAAAAATAGACGTTGGAGTTATTGTTCGAAAACTTAGTATGGTAGTATATTTTATTAAAAATTAATATTGAAACTGTGCGAAAGAGATCACGGTGCGTCCAATAGTAGTTAATAACTTACCTATCATACAAGAAAACCGATCACCTAGAGTTATGTACTGTACTAGTGACATTGCTACAGTGGTCACAATTCTCATCTTCCTCGCCTCTAAGAAGTTATCAAATAGCGCTGACAACCCGTTTGCGTGTAGTCCCATTACCTAGCCTTCTTTTACCAGCGATATTCAATCAACTTGATCACTCGTAATACAAACACCGTAATGCATGTGATCACTACTTGTTTCAGTTAAATTTTCATTTTAGTAAAAACAAGCTGGACAACAGGATCTATTGTTGGATATATTTTTCGTAAAAGTGTCATTGAAAGAAGGCAAATATTTTGTCTGGTTAACTATTAAGAGGAAAAATATGTCACGGATTTTCGAGCTAAGTACTTAAGTCTTACAAAGATACGAAACTAAATAACAGCTGTAAGTAAAATAAAGCACGTGCCTGTGCTATAGATAGATATCTTTTGACAGCACAACAAACTAAATTACCTACTGGCGACGCTCAACCAGACACGATTAGGTACTCTTGGATTTTGAATAAAAGGTGATAACGAGCGTTCATTGTAGCAGTACTTGTAAAAAATTACACATTTTCATTTTCAACAATCGTCGTTCGACACGCCCCCCCACAGTCACCACTAAAATGGCAACAAAATAAATGACAATGGCCGGTGATCTCAGTGGAGTGTTTTCGTGATAATTTCGCTCGTAAACCAGGAAATGGCAAATATCACACACGCGGGAAACCGATTAGTTACCGATTAGAAACGCATGGAATATAGATAGGTTGGTAACTAAGTACTGGAAAATTGAACTATCATCTCACAACATCAAGGCTCTTACACAATACCTATTATAGCTATATTTTCACGGAAATTATTTTTATTATAGGTATAGCCTAGCCTATATATTTCAATTCTTATGCCGTCCTAGGTAGGTAGGTACGCATTTTAAAAATCCATTAGGTCGGCAGAGTACGAAAGGATGCCGTGAGAACCACAGTCATATAGGTATTCAAACTATGATAAAGTGTCTAAGGTCCGTATTTTGAAACGTGACCTAAGTATCAAAAAGTGACAAATGCGCCTCAATAACACGACATAATATCATTATCCTCTCTGAAGAATAAGGACCTAGGTATATGATTACAAAAATCAGAAATACTTCATCAATGAATGTGGACGAGTACCGATAGCTAAAATATCAATGACGTAGAGCTTGGTGGTACCCTGTGAAAAGGAAATAAATTCCCTCTTGTTTAGTGACGTTATTATGAACTTTGATGTAACTCTTCACGTAAAAAATAACAAATTTGATTTTAATGAAACTTAATAGCGAGATTATTATACTCATCCTGGATTGATAGGGTAGACTATTCCGAAATTCAGTTATATAACGTTTATACCGAGGGTACTATGAGTATGATTATATCACATCTTTGCATGCAGGATATGGACGGTTCCACTACCTGCTGCTGGCAGTGTGCGGGCTGGTCAGCACCTCCGAGGAGATGGACGTCATCTCAATGTCGTTCATCCTGCCCTCAGCGCAGTGCGACTTAAACCTAACCACACAGACTAAGGTATGTGATTTCAGACTGTAACTGTTTCTATGAATTAGTATAGTGCCATGCCAGTAATCGCCACGCTTGGCAGGCGGGTTGGCGATCGCAGTGGTGTTATGGTTTAACTCACAGAGAGCGCTGCTGCCCGTTCTCTGGAGAGCTCCCTCGGTCGCCTCTTACGACCCCCACGACGAGAAAAGTTGGGCTGGGGTGGTGAGACATGTATTCTATTCGCCGTCACCACACGGGGGAGTCCGGTGTTTTCGAGGGCAAACAGGATTGGAGGTCCCTGTCCTAATGACCTTCACTTTCGTGTAACTATGTTCCTTGTATGAAGTCATACTTATCAATATTTTCAGGGAGTATAAGACACCCAGTAATTTTGAATGAGTCCTGCCGATGTATAAAACTTAGTCATGCATTGTTGCAGGGATGGCTGAACTCGATAATCTTCATCGGTATGATGGTGGGCGCGTACGCGTGGGGCTCCGTGGCGGACACTCTCGGCCGCAAGCGCGTGCTCATCGCCATATCCATCATCAACGCTCTCGCGATCGTCGCCTCGTCCTTCAGTCAGAACTACGAGCTCTTCATGTTCTTCCGTTTTGTTAATGGTGCTGCGTAAGTGTTCTGTTATCATTGTAAATATTTTTCTATTACTATGTTGATGACTCTTCTTTACTTCGGTTAGTTGAATTAATCAATGTGAGAACTCTGTCAACATAATTAATGAGCCCTGTGATTGACTAAACAGCCGCCACCGGCCAAACACAACTCTGAACAACTATTTTCAATACGCTCCAAGAAACGGGAGGTAAGGCATGTTGTACCTATTCTAAAAGAATTACAATTTACCGTAGGTATTGTATACCTAATGGTATTTACGCCTAGATATACCAAACCCAGGTCCTAAGACCCTATAGCAATGCTCCTTCACCATCAAGTTTGTCTTATAGCGAGTTGTGAAGCCATAGGCATCAAAAATGATTTCATATAAAAATATGATGTTGACACAAAAGGAACTCAACCGTTTACCCTATAAATCTTTATAAATAATAAATAAAACAATATATAAAGCTTTATAGAGTAAAACATTGCGATTTATTGCTATACCTAATATTCCACTTCGCGAATTACGTTGACAACTTAATCAGTTAAGTTTATCATTAATCATGTTTATTTCTCTGGTTGTCAGGTTGGGCGGGTCGGGTCCTGTGATCTGGTCGTATTTCGCAGAGTTCCAGCCGAAGAAGAAGCGCGGTGCTATGCTTAGTTTTATGGCAGCATTCTGGACGCTAGGAAACCTGTTCGTCGCCGGTCTCGCCTGGGTCATCATACCTAGTGGTTAGTACATAATTAATTCTCCTCAGGATTGTCAAGATTACTACTACTGCGACGTTATGAAGACCAAGTAAGCAGTAGTAACGTCCTAGTTTTAAAATTAGAGGACTTTCAAAAGTATCTATGTGCGAAAAGTTTGTAGGTACAGAACTGCATCCTATTTTATCGGAAAATAGAGACTTCTATTTTATTAAATATCAATTGTTTAAATAACTATTTTGTTAGATATTAAGCTGATCTTTTATTATTTGCCAAAAAACATTAACCGCATGGCATTTTTTTCAGGAATTGGCGGTGAAACTTCGACTGGCTTCATTTACAACTCGTGGAGGATCTTCCTTCTGGTGATGTCGCTGCCCTCCTTCATTGTCGCGGCTCTCCTCTTCCTCCTGCCAGAATCGCCCAAGTTCCTCATTTCGAGAGGGAAACATGACGAAGCCCTTGAAGTATTCAAGAGTATATACCTCATGAATACGGGCAAAAGTAAGGAACTTTACCCGGTGAAACAGATCATAGTGGACGCACCGATGCACACTAAGCCAGAGAAACAGATAACGGAATCTGTTGAGACAAAGTCTAAAACTAGAAGAATGATCAGCGACATCATTGAACACAGTAAACAGCTCTTCGTGCCGCCGATACTCAAGTTCACAACCATTTCCATCACCATTAACTTTACGTTCCATATTGGGTGAGTGTTCTAAATTTTCCTTATAGTTTCAGTAGTTCTGTATATCTGTAACCCTTTTTTTGACAGAAGAAGGACCATTTTTATTTTAATTACTTTTTGACAAAATAAGTTCATATTTAACACCAGCAAACAGGTTAGGTCAGGTTAATGCCTTTAATTTTAAATTAACCATCGGATAAAATATCCGAACGTAGATAAAAGAAATCATTGGGCCATTCAATAGGAAGTATATATTGTTATATACTGCTTTATACCTGGTCATATTATTACTTCGTTTGCCACGCCTCAAGCGAACATAAGAGAAGCCATTTTCTGAAGTATGAAAATATCTTATTGAAGACATCTACTCAGTGCTATATTAAACGATATCTGCATCCGGCGATTATGCATCACGTCTCAGACACGCACCGTATTTCATTAGCTGAACGAACACGTAATTTTACAACCAACTGAATTTTAAACCTTGCGAAAATAAGTATGCATAATTATTCATTAAAATGTTTTATTAACTTCGTCAAAGAAGTATGAATGGAGTAAATACATTGTATTTCCCTATCCCCCTCGGCATCTCTGAGACGGGTGGCACGCTATGAGTTTTGTAAAACTATCTTGCAGTCGAGGTAGAATCGATGGTGGAGTTTGACTATGTAGGTACGTTCTAATGGGTATTTTTTTACACAAAGTCCCTGTAATGTGGTTGTCGATGACAAAGAAAAGGAATGATGTCAACAAAACAGGGATACATATTTTTATGGAAGTAAGAAAATGTGTGCGTAAAAAAGAAACAAAAGCAAATGAACGCGTACGTCTCCAGGGAAGGGCCCGTTCCGTCTCTGACAGTCAAGGTAGAATAAAGTACCTGAATTATCAGGTCTTTTCTTAAAACTACCTACGAAACATTATTTCATACTTGAAGATCATCGTGAGGAAACCCAAACTATAAAATGGATGGATACGTCCACCATCTATCACCAATAAGCTTGGTGAACTAATTGATGTCGATATATTTATCGATATCTCGTAGCTATCTTTACAGATTTTGGTATTCAAAGGAATGACATTATAAAACTCCTATCCCCCTAACCCACAGATACTACGGCCTAATGATGTGGTTCCCTGAAATGTTCAACCGCTTCGATGAGTGGTCCAGGAACAATAATGACGCCGAGGCTGACATATGTCAAGTGACGCGCTACGTCACACAGATGGGCACACACTCCAACGAGGCGAAGTGCGACGCGAACATACATTCCGACGTGTTCATGGAGTCGCTGATTACTGTTGCTGCTGCTATACCTTCCAATATATTCGCCGTGCTGGGCATGGATCGTTTGGGAAGGAAGTTCTTTTTGGGTGAGTGATGGTTTTGTTATTTGATAGGTACCTATCATATATCGGGATAACTTCTGAGACTTTATCTACTTTAG
>SJJU01070405.1:0-37089 GCA_012932125.1 Conopomorpha cramerella
TTTATATATTTTAGACTAAGCAAACCCCGGCGAACTCCGTTTCGCCCCCAGATGGGTTCGTTTCGTTTACCCGCTTTTCTGTTGAATTTTTTCCTGAATTTTCTTTGCTATAAACCTCACGGAGCCGAGACCTTTCCAACGAATGTAAAACCGTGGAAATCGGTTCGTGCGTTCTGGAGTTAGCGTCAGGGAGGAAAACCCGACTTCAAATACATAGTATAATAAAACAAAGTCGCTTTCCGTTGTCTGTCTGTTTGTTTGCCTTCTTCTTTAAAACTACTGAACGGATTTTGATGCGGTTTTTTTAATAGCAAAAGTGATTCAAGAGAAAGGTTTTTATGTATAATACATGCATAATATTGTAGAGTAACATTGATAATTTTTGAGGTTATTGTAAAGAAATACAATTTTTGCGCTTACTTTGCAAACGCTGGCTGAACCCTACGAGACAGATCAATATAATGTACTACAATATTGTTCACCATAACAAGGTCTTCAAAAAAGTCCGCGATGGCATATATCGTTTTTGGGATAACCCAGAAAAACCATTTTTTATGTTTAAATTTTTACGAGAATTAAAGGTTTATTTAGGAAGCGATTTTAAGCAATACCCCATTAATCCTTATCCAATTAAGTACTTTAAAAACGTTGGGCATTTAATGTAGATTCATATTGCCCTTTACAGTGTGTAATTTAAATGTATATTTTCAAAGATATGACAGGTTTAAAATGCGGCGATACGGGTTGGAGCTGTGAGCGCCTGCGCGGGCGGTCTGTGCCTATAAATAGCGCAAAAAAACTTTAAATGTTGTGTATAAAGATATTCTGTAGTATACTTAGTATAAGTATTAGGTAGGTACACATTACACCCGTGCGAAGCCGGGGCGGGTCGCTAGTATAAAATAATATTGTTATAATTGTTTAAATCATAATATTTAACATAGGCTTGCGACTTGATAAATATAAGTACCTTACTTTATAACGTACTTATACCGTAGAAGAGTAGATAATATATTATATACAGCGTGTCTTTGTCGGAATAGCGAAGCGGAATAGCGAAGCGGAAGTCTAGGGGCTATTTGTGGTCTAAGGAACCCCCCTATGTTACTCCCTATGATTCTAAGGCTTTGGTTTAGAAGTAGATTTTTCCTAACAAAATAATTAATATGTTATAGGTATTCCAGTGTTGGCGCCCCTTACAATAATAACACGAACACATACGTCATAGACCACACATATGATCGAAACAAACACAACACAAACTAAAAGAAAGCACACACGCGTGCCTTGCGTAGTGCAAGCCACGCCCCCACGCATGTTTGTGTATGTCAATGCATGCACACTAAAACATTTTTGACACAAAAGGAAATTTATTGAAAACCATTATGCTTAAAAAAAGTTCCTTTTCTTCTTGTCAGATGTCGCTACCACAATGAATCGCTAGTTAAGTTTCTGTCTTGTAAAGTTCAATTGAAATCCATGTGTACTTACGTGCTATACCTACTTCGCGAAGTGATTATGATAGGCGAAAGCTAAAAAACCGTACAGACATGCACTTTAAAACAAAAATACGACTGCCGCCATCCAGTGGTACATTTTGGAACTACAACTCGATAATATCCGATTAGGTATGCAGTAGTTTCTTCTATCCTGTACCTATTCCAACCACATGCGTGTGAAGGTTCTTAGTACTACCTAGTATTTGAAAAGTTATCCTACCTCGAAGCGTACGCAATATCTATCTGCCTACCTAATAATAAACACACATCCAAAACTTACCTTCGCAGGTCCCTCATGAGAACTTTTCAGTAGGTAAAGAGGTGCTGCTATGACAGAAAAGTGAATCCCTTCACTTGCACACACGCAAAACAATGAACTTCCGAAGAACACATTACATTGTTGTTGACCACGAACACATGTTTGTTTACCTACACTATGATCACTGCACTAATTCAATAGTCTGATTTTTCAGACAAAACTCAAAACACTCAACACGTGCGACGTGTGATCTTTCTGGCCACAAAGATTCAGACATACACATAGTAGTCATTACGTACTTCAATAAATAACTACACTACACATTCATTGCACTTCGTTTATTTTTTGGGAATCAAAACAAAACAACACACACCATGACACCACGCATTACGCAATACTGAAACGAGTGTTGCCAGATGGTGTAATTCAAAATCTGACATATTTTTTTGGTAAAATCTTTATAAATATGGATCGGTATAAAAAAAACTCATTTTGTAATATTTATTAGATAGGTAGGTTGCAAAGGACGCAGTCTTTTTGTTTACATTATTCTGCAGTAGTTATTTTATTTGTTGGTACTTTCACAACACTGTAACTAGGGATCCGCAAAAAGTATCGATACCTCAAAGTATCGATTCTTTTGTTTCGATACCAAGTACTTTTGGAATCGATACTTTTGTTCCGATACCTTTTAGGTATCGATACTTTGTTCTCTATTTCTAATAAATTATTAGTTTGAGCAAAAATATCGATAGGTATTTCATGAAAATAATTTGTCACATGGGGATCGTCTGGTTAAAATTTTATTCATGTCTGATTGCACTCAGGATAATTGGCAGTTTTCAAAATAATTGTAATATGAAGAGCTGGCGAACATAAGCGGACTTGTCCAAAAAAACAAAATATTATTTTTTTCACTTTTCACCATTTTTAACATCACATCTACATCATACAAAAATATTGTTAATCAAAACCGGTTAATTCCCTTACAAAATCTACTGAGAAAATAACATTTTCTAGCAAAAGCGGACATGTCCTGCAAGAAATGACACGCAAAATTTCAAGCATTTCATTTTCTATCAAAAGCAGACAATTCGTATACATTTTTTAAATCATCTAGTAATTTTCATTCAAAGTCGGATATGTCTAATGCAACTGATGTCATGATTGCTTTTTCTTACGGTTTTATGATTGTGTGCATTATTTTTCTACCCTACACAAAAAAAAATTGGTTGTCGGTTTGGGGGACAAACAGATTGGTTAATTTTGTTTAAATATGGAAGAAAATGATTCCATAGTGGCTGAAATAAGTGATGGTTCGCGTAAAAGACAGAAAAAAGGACAAAGTGCAGAAAATGACAGGATAAAGAAGTAAATATGTCGTTGTTGTTTTGTTATAGGTACCTACTGTTTTTCAAGGTTATTTTTTGGAATAGTGATTTATTTTGTAATCTCTTTGTTGTAGGTATAAAGATGACGATCCGCTAGCGTTGAATTTTGAATCCATGTGCGATCATAAAAAGGGAAACTTCAAATGTAGCACTTTGACTATGAATGAGATCGTCCAGAATCGGAAACTGTTTTACGAAAAAAAAGGTAAAAATGCTCAAGATACGTTCTTAGTGCGACTGATCACCTTGTCCAATAGAAAGATAAAGGTCCAGGTCTACATCCAGACATACCCGTAAAAATAAATTTACTGTCATACACATACTTTCTGTTGCGTGATTAAAAAAAGTTGGTAAAAGTTTGTAAGGCATATTTTCTAGCCGCTCCTGGACTAAGTAGGTAAGCATAGAGCAAATCACGTAGCACAACAAATTTTTGATGGAAAGACACCACGAGACCACCGAGGAGGCGATCGCTGAAGAAGATTGGTCTCAAAATGTTGAATTGAAGTGGTCCACAGAAGTCTTCGAAACTCAAGACGTTGTTGGTACGGAAACCTCTAACGCTGAAGACATTAATACTCTCCCACACGACGAATTTTGTAATTGCTGCGAACCGGACATTACTGATCTTGTATAAAAGTAAAAACGTAATAAAGCTGTACTTAAAAAAAAAAAATTTTTTTCAAATTCGGACTAGTCCACTGCGTCGTCAAACATAGTCGGACATGTCCATTACATTTCCTAACAAAACCGGACATGTCCAATCCTCTCGAACAAAACCGGACTTGTCCAATTTTTCATTAAAAATAAAAAATAAACGCGAAGTTTTCCAAGTATACTTTTTTGTGCTCATAACCATTATTTAACCATTTTTTATATATACCAGTTTATATTAGGCAAAATTTGTCTCCATCGGCACTATTAAGTTTTTTTACTCTCCTGTAAAATAGTGACGACTGGACAAATCTGCTTCTGTTCGCGGGAGCGTGTCGGAATGTATCTATTTGCTTCTAATCGCGTTTAATGGCAACATTATTTGGATTTTTATTAATGTTGAAAAGAAAATTTTTTATTACAAGTTTTATTACAATTCCATAAAAAACTTGTAATAAATTTTTTTTTATTACAGTTTTTTATACAATTCCAAATAAAATTGTAATAAAAAATTCTTCGGTAATTTTCAAAGAGTTTCTAAATACGCTAAATAGAGTGACTATTTTTATGGGACATCTCCTAATCAAGCAATGCCTTTCTCTTTTGTTTTAGGCAATGGTGTTATCTTTGAGCTGATTGTCTGACAGTAAAAATCTATATAAAACTAGATTTAAATCTGTGATCCGTAAACGGGGACTAAAATCTGTATCAATACAGATAAATCTGTATAAATGGTAACACTACGAGTGAGTGACTGAAATTGACTTAATGATTTCGGATGGCGTTCGATAGTCCCTACCCAAACTCAACTACCTGACGTCAGTAAATAGGCCTATGTCTGAAAATGTAGGTAAAGCACGTAAGTGATTCGGTATGAATTAGTCGTTTTTGTATGTACATTTCAACCACGACGTGCGGCCACCTGCTCTGATAGGAAAGATCTTTTTCCAGGGGTTAGTAAAGATTTGTTAGAAACATAATCCCGAAGGAAAAATTTGTTACACTAAAATTGGCCAGATTAGGTCCGACAGAATATGGCCGCTCCGACCGCATGTTGCGGTAGATATCAAACGCTATAAAACAGTATCTACACTATGACTAAGGACTTTTGATACATCATTGGAAAGCTTTTGATTTGTTACATTTGTTAGGCTATATGTCGGCACTGTTGCATTAATTAACAAAAAGTTATGAACATAATTAGATTACAATAATATCGATGCTTACAACTACGCAATAAGTTAGTTTTTTTTTAAGTATTTTATTATCAGTCGTTAGTAAAAGATTTGTTACAATCAATGAAAGCGTAATCCAACTAATAAATTAATAGGCTTTTTTGTTAGAGCGAATTTAAGTTGGCCGCTCCGTAGGCCATATGCCGAAAATATTGTGACGTCTAATTAGCTACGGGATTCGTATTTTTAACAATTGTCAATGCAAAACTATGCAATATATTCTTCATTATCGACTTATTAAGGAATCAAAACTCAAACTTACACAATTTAGGAAAAAATAACAATAACCTTTTACTATGGATATTGTCTCAAGTACGGTGACTATGATTCAAGGTAAATTGTTTTCATACTCGCCCCGTAAAAAAACACAGTTTGATTTGTCATGATGCTTTATTCAAAATCAACATAAATTATTAATATAGAAATATAGATATTTTTTTCGGTAAATGTCCATGATCCACCTGGATCCCAATGAACGACGAGATGGCGCAACGATTGTCCGCCAGGATGAAGCCTGGTGGAAAAGGATGTGGCAGTGGGATTCAGTGGGCTAGTAATAATAAAATAAATAAATACATGTCCAAGAATATTTTCTCGACAAGTATATACTTCGTGTAAGAAGACTCCGAATAGTCTTAGAAACGTTGTTGGGCTCATCTCCCTAGGCAAAAAATTGTCCATTTTGTATGAACGACACGAAAACATTATTTTTCTTTTCCCCGCATTGTCGCCTTAGTAAAAGTTGTTCACATTGACGAGCAACGTTTAAGACCATTGCTCGGGGTCTTCGATGTTGCCTTAATTAAAGGCTACCACAACATGATATTAACCCTTAATCAAACAAGGTTAGACGTTTTTCTGATGGATTTTGGACTCTATTGACGTTTGTTATTCTAATGGGGAATTTTCTTTGACGTTTTTTTGACAGATTTTCGGGCGGAGAACTGTAATTACTGTCAAACAGGTCGGAATTTACTTTCTGTGATAAATTCTCTGAAATCTTTTAAATAATTCCAGTGTGAAGACTAGTACCTATGATTAATTAATCATTTGACTTTTTGATAACAAGCTAGCAATGTTTTACTTAAACCCATTCGTTAACTGGACCATGATACTTTAACTACCTACCTACCTATGAAGGTATGAGTTGTAATATAGGTACTGAACTAATATAGTTTGTGTAGTGTTTGTGTACGTTAACTTTTATAAACGCAGCATATACCTAAAACGTACCTGTTGCAATACCAATCATAAAGATATAATAAAAACTAAAAAGCTTACTCTTTTATTTTTTTTATAGTTATTAAACATCTGTTTTAAGTCATAATTTACTAAGAATCGTCAAAATTCGGTACCTATTATTTGTTTTTTTGAAATACAGAACATTTTAAATATTATTCAAACAAAAGAAAAGATAACACACCTGACGAAACAAAAGATCAAAATGTTCCGGCGGCGAACGTAAGTTAGTAAGTAATTCCTTATCTACTTTTTCTCATGCTACCGTCGGCATACATCAATAGGGTAACTTAAATTTTGCTAAGCGAGTAATAAAAATTTACCACGCTTTGTCCTAAAGGAACTTTTATGAACGATTTATCCTCACAATTGTTCTTGAGTGCTTGGAGTGCGGTTGTTGTAATTTAAAGTGGACTGTGACACTATCGATTATGTTACCGAACTCATCTATGTGACGAACGTTAAATTGAATTGACACGTGTTACAGTACCTACCTACATGGAGTGTGTGTAATTGTGAACTTAAGTGCAGGTGGTTCACTGTTAAATAACGACAAATCTGTTCGAACTCATCTCATCACGGATATTAAAGTGACTGGAACTCATTATTGTTATATGCAGTTTATAATAATTATGAACGAGCAGCGGTGGCAGTGGAAACGGATACCTGACCAATCGCTTATTGTAAAGTGTATAGGTACATTGTATACCGTAAGTACCTAGTTACTTATAGATTGATAGTAATACAAGCGTGCAAATATGTGACATGACAAGTACAAGTTTTATAACTACACATGAGAAGAAAATGTAGTAGGTACCTACTAGTGGCGAAGCTAGGTGGTAAGCCAGTAAGGTAGTAAATAAGAAAGAAACTTTTTATAATTTTTATATTCCAGTAGGTATCACGTACCTGTTTTTTTTCCTTTTTAAAATCGTTTCTACTTGTTTGCATTTCAAAACTGTAGGTAAATGAAAAAAAACATTACAACAATTAATCGTACCTAGTTCAATGTTATCAGTTTAACAGTGATTATTATTATTTTTTAACGTAGGTGTGATGGGTTCAATAGTTGATAATTTATTTACCTTTATTTTTTGTTAATAATTTATGTTGATTTTGAATAAAGCATCATGACAAATCAAACTGTGTTTTTTTATGGGGCGAGTATGAAAACAATTTACCTTGAATCATAGACCGTACTTGAGACAATATCCATAGTAAAAGGTTATTGTTATTTTTTCCTAAATTGTGTAAGTTTGAGTTTTGATTCCTTAATAAGTCGATAATGAAGAATATATTGCATAGTTTTGCATTGACAATTGTTAAAAATACGAATCCCGTAGCTAATTAGACGTCACAATATTTTCGGCATATGGCCTACGGAGCGGAGCGGCCAACTTAAATTCGCTCTAACAAAAAAGCCTATTAATTTATTAGTTGGATTACGCTTTCATTGATTGTAACAAATCTTTTACTAAGCATCGATATTATTGTAATCTAATTATGTTCATAACTTTTTGTTAATTAATGCAACAGTGCCGACATATAGCCTAACAAATGTAACAAATCAAAAGCTTTCCAATGATGTATCAAAAGTCCTTAGTCATAGTGTAGATACTGTTTTATAGCGTTTGATATCTACCGCAACATGCGGTCGGAGCGGCCATATTCTGTCGGACCTAATCTGGCCAATTTTAGTGTAACAAATTTTTCCTTCGGGATTATGTTTCTAACAAATCTTTACTAACCCCTGGAAAAAGATCTTTCCTATCAGAGCAGGTGGCCGCGTGGTTGAAATGTACATCAGAATTTGGTTCCAGAAATCCGGACAGATTTATTTATCTTCATCTGGCGACTGCGTGAAAACACACCATGTAATGATGTCATTGTTTCGTCCTTATCGCCATACAGTCTGCAAAGTCTAGAACTAACTACTCATAAGAATGCGTTCCCAAATGGAGATAGGTCTAACATTCTCCATACCGTACCATAAAGTTCGATTTAATTCAAGGTGGAAATAACGGTAGGTACAGTCAGCAAAAAAAAGTGGTCAGTTCCAGTAGGTACGAAACATCACTAGGAACATTCGTCAAATATTAATGTCAACCTTACGTTGGTAGACTATTTTCTTAGCCGACCGTACCTATATTATAAATATATTGTTGCCAAAAAGAACCCCTCCATTTGGACCCCGTTATCAAGAAGGTAGTGCTTTGGTTTTAGTCTATAGAAAGGAATAGGTAGTAAGTACAAAACGTCCCTTGGTATCGGCAGAACATTTTCTACTAACTTACGAACCCCTCCAAATCCTATGTGCTTATAATAAGTAATAATAAAAAAATACGTAAAACGTAAAAATAAAACTTTATTGAAGTTATCATAACTAAAATGTCGGAAATAATTGTGTAGGTATAATACTTCAATATTGAAAAATACATTATTTAGAGGTAAATTGTCTAGATGAGTGTTCTTGGCGACAGTAAACCGTACGACGCGTGACCGCCCTCCCCAGCCACCAGAACATACTCACTTTGGAATGTTACTTGATGTCTTCGTGTCAGCTGCAAAAATATGTTTGATTAGCTCTCTCAGCCTATACAAGGGTATCCCACTGTACACGATTTTGGGAAAACTAAAGCAGGGCGGTACATGCAGGAAGCAAGAAAAATACCTTGATTATAATAAAGTTTATTTAAAAAGTTTAACTAATACAGAATTGTTTTCTTCATCAGAACATAACATTCAGTAGGTTAAGTGACATCTAACTAACCAATTATTTCTTATAAAAATATTATATCCTACAACTTAAATATCGAAACAAATCATGTATAGTGACGTTACACTAAGAAGCTGACAATCAAACACGAAAACGTTTTAAAAACTAAATCGTTTAGCCAACTTTCCGCACAGAAAAAAAAATGTCGTAGGTGTTCAATGCCTGCAGATGGTCATGACTGTGACAAAGTGTTTATTTTGGTAAAAATAAATCTATCTTCTGTAAGTACACATTGTGTTTTGCACCTATAATTCTTCAGTTTATTTTCTATTGTGCCCTATAAAAATATCCTTTATTTAGTTAGGTATTATTTCATGTTAAACACACAAAGGTAGACATTGTTAAAGACAAATTTAACAATAACACAGGTTTAATGGGTTAGTGGAGAGTTTGAGACAGTGATTTATTTCAATCAGGCACAAGGGAACGTTGTCTCGGTAACACAAACATGGTAGTCAAATTAATAAGATAAAATGCATTAATAATTTGAATGTAGTAGGTTGGTAAGTGTAAGTTCATGAGCCATTAACACAATGTTAGACAAACTGTGCCCACAACAATCATTACATGGATGAAGTGATCATATCCCAACCAAGACAAAAAAATAAAATAAACTAAAGTAAAGCATTAATGTAATAATGGTTTTTCACTACACTCAAATGTAACTAGCTCACTGAACTACACAAATTGTCAGCTACGGCTTACTTTTCGCAACAATATACAAAACATGGTAGATTTAGCAATAGTTAAAGTGCCATTTGAGATTGATCATTTAGATGTTTATGAGAATGAAGCAGTAATTATGTGGTGTGTTTTGGGTGAGCATACTGATTTGCCTCGTCAATTCTAACGTTTACCATTGTAAGATGGGAGAATTCTAATTGGATGTTTGAAGTTCGCCGACACTTGATACTGCATATGGTAGGCCTGAGGGTGTATCTTGAAGCCATAGAGCCTGAAAAACACACTTTATTAAGCATTGTTGTCAAAGAGTAATTGGACGTAGTTACACAGAAAGGACTCAGTCCACACTTTGCCCTGAAATTGAGTTAGCTATACCATGGTGCTAAGTTAAAACATATCCATCATATAAAAAACATTTACACAAAAAAGTTCACTACAACCTATTTTTTACGTACTAAGACTAACTTGAGTCCTGACTCAATCCAAATGTATGGCGGGTTAGTAGCGCATCCAACTTTAAAGATTGATATGTCCGAAGTAGCTTTTTGTGGATTGAGTCCTTTCTGTGTAATTACGTCCAATTGATGGTAGGTGCAAACATAAGATATAAGTAACTAGGAACCAGTTGTGCATATCTTGTAGCCATGTACGCCGTACATCTAGCGATGTTTGTGACACATCTAGCTCTCACGCTCTCAGCCATGCGAAACAAGTGAGATGCACTCCCACAACCTCGCTGAAGATGTGTAAGTACATAACTACAAGAATTTGCAGAGAGATCGTAAATTGTATTGAAAAACTACATATCATGTAGTTAATGCCCAAAGCCTTGTTTTGTAGCCTATGGTCTTAGGAACGGAATCATCATAAAAATAACCATCAAACAATCAAAAGATTAAACAGCGTGTAAAAAGATCCCAAGCAATGGTTTTAGGAACGGTTTTGGGTTGAACATATTTTACTATGGCTACAATGCAGGGAAACAAGAAAAATTTCATCAAACAAGAATAACTATCTTTGGCAGATTTTTTCTTATCTGTAAAATAGTAACCTCTTTTGAAGTTCTCCACCTACCTGGGCACAAATTGAACAGAAGGACGTTTTGGACGGTATTCCGGGTGCACCATGAATACCATATGTGGGAATCCAGTCCCAAAATATGCGCCATCAGTGTGGTGATGTCTAGAAGACTTCGGAGTGTAGACATCCATGCATTTTGGGCAGTAAAGCTTCACCATCGCTTCTCCGGGAACATCAGATAATCCTTACAAAAAAAATAATTGCATTATTTCACATAACAGTGGTAACTTAATAATACACACTTGTTGAATTATTACAGTAAGAAAACATATATACTGATGAATTAAAAGCTTAAAGTTATAAAAAACATTAAAAAAACCCCTGGCTATTCTGATGCCATCTAGTGGTAGATTTTGGTACTACCGCTCGATAATTCCCCTTTTGATTGGTAAATGCAAATGATCTTTTTTTTACAATTATTAGAAAAACTTACAGTTTTCGATCAGAGATCTTAATTTAAAAAAAAAGACACTACAAATGAGTGAGTCTGAATACATTTTGTACTGCAATCAAGTTAGTGCAAATTTTACATGATGAACTGTTTGAAAGTCATATATATTGTAGGAGTCATATCATAGGAATTATCAAATTCGTGATTTAAAAAAAAGTAGACTAACACAGTTCTCTCTCATCACTTAGGTTTAACCAACATTTTTGACACAAGTATTTTTTTAATTCCTCATTATCACTCAATATATTTAATGAAATACTTACCAAGTGGAAGCATACATTGACACTCGCAGTAAACCCGAGGGCAGTAACCAAAGTCACCAGCTTGGAATTTTTCTAACATCTGCCCAATCCCTCTGAAAATTAATTTAATGGTGAGATTAGTTTTTTTTTAAATAAAATAATACCAGATGCGTTTCTTCCCATACATAGCATAAAAGGTGTCCATGGATTACAGTGATGGACCATCTCAAATGTCACTAATGTTGTAAGGTAATTTTATAATTCATCCAAACCTCAACATCAAATTTACCATAACATCTATTTATTTGACAGAATAATTACTATGTATGTAACTAACTGCACCATAATGTATAATGCCTGATGTTAATAACAGAAATAATAATAATAATAACAATGTCAAATAATGGAGAATTATCAAGTGATAGTTCCAAAATCTACCACTAGATGGCATAGAATAGCCAGTGTTTTTTTTTGTTTTAAAGTTTATGCTTCTACTTCTCAACAGCTCTTGCTTATCAACACTAGCAGTAAATTAAAAAATTCTTCCTCTGTTCTGAAAACAAGCCAGACAACTTCGATTTCTTTATTATCAATATCACTTGCGAAAATAAGCAAGTAGTTTTTATATGTAATTATGTTCGTGGTTGCTGACTGTGTATGTGTTATTATTTTTTTTATTTTTTGTAATTATCTGGTATTTTTTTTCTCTCTCTGTTTGTTGTTTTTTTTGTATGTTCTTTTTTTTTTCTCTTCTCTGTGTTATGTGTGTTGGTGCCACCACTGCCATAATTATGAAAATAAATTTCCTTTTCTTTCTTTCTAAGTAAAACATATTACTTTAATCAAAATTAACAATATTGAAGTTTATCTAGAGATTCACTGTGTAACCCTTGTGCATTGTATTAGCAAAAACCTCAGACAAAAAACCACTAGACTTTCGAGCTGAGTATGTATGGTGTGTGTGTTAGTCCTCCTCTCTTACACTGTAAGAAACAGAAGATGAATATCTCTTGCTCTTTCACACCTGCTTGTTTATCATATTGATGGTAGAATAGTACATATTCCTAAAATTGCACTACCAACATTTTTTATTGGGACCATCAATATTGCTGTCTCATTTTATTCTTCGGATTGCAAATCTAGTTGTTTTTTGGTCTGAGGCGACAACTCACAACAATAAAGATGGTTATCAATAAATTCGCCATTGCCACAGGAATTTCCCAACTGTCAGGCTACAATTGATTATGTCTCATTATGGCTGTCGTTATTAGTTTCTGTTATATTTACCCCATTAGGGATTTCCAATTTGAGTTTATGTGTGTTTTCATGTATCAATAAATCTTCAGTGCAATAACAAGGAAAGATTAGTCACGCTAATTAAAAACTTATTAATGAAAAGATGTATGAACATAGATTAAGCAAAATGGTTATGTCAGGATTCTAACAGATGGAGATATGTAATCTCTCTCTTTAAGACAGACATTAAATGAAAGTATGTATTGAAATATTACCTGTTTGTCAAAATGTAGCGAGCATGTATCAATCCATAAAGTATTTCTGAAGCTTGCTCAACCAAGTCAGACTGATTAGGGTTGTCATCAAGGTCATCATCTGAAATAATTATGGTATATATGCTGTCACATGGTACAACAGTAAAATATCATATAAAAATGTTCACCGTAGATATAGCACTCATACTGCATAAGTGCATGTTTTTTTACATGCAATTTTTGTTTAAGGTACACAGGAGATCCATTTCTACCATTGTATTTATGAACCTGTCAGTATGATATGACAGTAAAAACCAATCTTTAACATACTACTTTTATGTACTATTAGCATTACTGCATATTGTATAGCCACAGCATATGCAGTAATAATGCATGCATCCATTTTAATTAACAGTACACAGTCATCATTAATTACTTGTGTACTTATAATTATATTACAACATAAAATTTCTTGTAACGACAATCTCAGATCTGTATATAAAATCCAGACACCCATTTACATGACACAATTTACTTGCCTCCAGCATAAAATAAAATTTCCACTGAAAGTACATCATGTAAACTATAATGACTAGAAAATTGTAGCAACTAGTTCAAAAAGTTGCTTTCAATTATTTCTCTTGAACATACAAGAAAATGGAACTGTCTAAAGTAAGCCTAAGATTGTGTTTGTCACTGCTGTTTCTGAGAACCAAAAATTACTCACCAGGTTCTAAATCTAAGATCATATCAAGTGCTTGCCGGTAATGAGGAACTTGTTCATTCAGTCCAGTCAAATTGAACTTATCATTGATGTAATCTTCATCCACCTGGAAAGACAATCAATATGTTTTTAATCAATGGTAAATTGTGTACCTATCAGTAAGTAATAAAAATATTGAAGTCATCAGTACGTACCTCACAATAAAATTCATTTCCACGAAGACCGCAGAACCATGAAATCCATGATACCTCCTCCGAACTGCTCATTTTCCTAAAATAACAATTGTCTGATTATGAGATGTGGAATAAAATACCATTACACGCCTGTCATTGCTACGACGAACACAAAATGGAATGCTTACATAGAAATTTGAGAAGGCTTTTAGGAGCTTCTCTACAATATTTAAGCAAATATGAGTGTAACTATCAACAACTGTACAACGTATGATCAAATGTAAACTATTGAAATGGAGTTAAACACAAAAACCACTCGATAAATCTCACCTTTTGGTGCCTTGATTAGCCACGCTTGACGGATACTCCGAAGAGGAAGAAATTTCGCTTCGCGCGTGTGTGGGAGAGGCCTAAACTTATAGTTATGTCTATGGCTCTTCTATGAACTATGGTTGAGACAATGGTGTAGCCATTTTGAATAATGAAAAAGGAGAGGAGGAGGACTTGTTTCGGAAATAACATTAGAATAATACGTTGGCTTGATTAATGTTCCGTTTTATAAAACTATGCTTCACAGTAATTCAGTCACTACTTTGGTAAACACTTATTTAGCAATGATTAAAGCCACTGCCACTACAAAAACAAAAAAAAACAATATGACAGTGACAGTTAAGTGACAGATAGTAGATTGAAATATTTTCAATTTTTCCGGACCGGGTTGTTTTGTTGTTTGCGAATTTGTGATATTTTTCTCGTAGTATCTCTTCTGTAAATAACAGTTTTTCACAGCTGATGACTCCTATCGACTATTCGGCTACTAGTAAAAATAAGTGAGTTCAACGATTAATCAGCGGAGGAAAATTATATCTAGTCTTATGAAATGAGTCATTTAGTTGTACACCGTCAGTGGGAGTAATTTCATTTTTTATTTTCAGCGTATAATCAACAACGATGGCTGAAAATTTACCCATAGCAGAGGTGTGTATCTTTTTTAAAATAATCTTTGAATTTATGTATGTGTCAAGGACTGTTTGAGCATAACACTTCCTTTTTCTAACCCAGGGGATATCAGTATAATAACAGTTTATAAACTTACGTAGCATAACTGTTAACTCTATGAAAATGATGGTACCTCAGCCATTGTATAGAAGCTATATTTATCAGCCTAATAACAGGCATTTGCTTTAGCAAGTGCCTCTGCCTACCCCGCTTTGGGATTAAAAGGTGCAAAGTGTTTATAACAGGTATCTGGCAGATTGTGTATCAAATGCTCCCAAACCAGGGAACCCTGACTTGCTAAAAAATGCCATACAACAATCATATTTAACCCAATATGATAGGGGGCTTGTGGTGTGCAGGATTTTATATAATTGTCTAATTTACAGGGTTACTGGGCAAGTTGATCTATTCCTGCTAAAGGCTAATAGTAGACATAATTTCTGACCGATTTTACTATGGGACACCTTAGCCTAAATTTTAACCCTTTTCTGTGTATTTGACTTTAAAAAAGAAGTCCAATTTTTTTTATTGTGAATGTGTAATTTTTTTTGTGTTACATAGAAGATAAGATAAGTGATTATGTTGATAGCTAAAAATGTAGATAACTTTCCTAGATTAGTTATGAAAATTAGTTGTGTGTTGTTAAAAATTAAAAAGTTTAAAAATTTTCAAGTAATATTTTGATTTTGAAAAAAATGGGCAAATACTTGCATGTGTTGTGAAAAATATAGAGACCCAAGTGTCAGATTCATCTTTTACGAAAAATATGAATCTGATGCTAAATAATAATATATTCTCCGTTTTAAAAGTAAAAAATTGAAAAGGTTCAAAAGGATTAAGTTTAGGCTAGGGTACCATAGTAAAATTGGTGAGAAATGATTTCTACTATTAGCCTTTAGGGATAGGTTGACTTAATCAGTAACCTGGTACGTAGAAAGCACCGTTACACTTAGTTCATAGATTATTATTTTAATTTCAGATATGTCATGATGCAATCAGTAGTCTCCACAAGTGCCAATGTGCTGAAGCTAAATATCTATGCATTTACGACATTGCATTAAAGCTAAGACACAGCGGTCAATATGACATAGGAGGCTGTGTCTCCGATGAGCCAGAAATTTGGTTTCAGTATACAACATCATTCTGCCCAGGAAATAACTATTTATTAAATATCTTTGCCTGCAAAAGAAAACCTGGTAGCGTTACAATAAACATATCAAATTCAAATAAAATGGAAAAGCACACATTTAATAAAAAAACTATTGCGTACATGAAGCTTTTGGAAAACTTCAAATCCTTAATGTTCAGGACCACAAAGAATGATGAGTATCTGTACCTTACCACATACAATTTTTCAAGCTCTCAAGTAGATGACCTTGAAAATAAAGTACTACTTATCCCAATTCATATACAAAAGGATACAGAGTGTGCAATAAGTACGGATGTCTTAAAAAGAATTAAATTAGAACACGATACAAGTAAACTGTTTAGTAAAAAAACTTGTGATTTCACAGTTGTCTCATCTTGTGGGAAAGAATACCCAACGCACAAACTGTTGTTGGCAGCGCACAGTGACATACTTCGTGAGATGATAAAAAATTGTTACAGCAACACCCTGAATTTAGATTTGGACGAATCAAGTTTGGAATTACTTCTCCAATTCCTGTACACAGGCACTATTGAAAACTGGCCGCAGCACAATTACAGCACACTATTGCAGTTGTCCACAAAATACAAACTTGTTAATCTATTTAAATTAACAGAGTATATGATTGTTCAACAAATTAACATAAAAAATGCTGTCGAAATTGCCATTTTGTCGGAGAGTTACCAAATGGAGCACTTACAAAAAGCTATATTCAAATTTATAAAAAATCATCCGGAAGCCTTAGAAACTGATACTTGGAAGGCATTAGATAATGTTGTTTTAATCAAAAAGATGTTTCAGTACATTCATCAGTGATCTTTGGGACAATTATTGTTAATATGTTAAGTAAAAACGTTTTTTATAAGCAATTGCTTACTTTGTTGTGAGTAGGTACATACTTTAATTTGTTAATAATGTATAAAAGTTTATTACTTATAAGTTCTAAACCCTCTATTTTTTTATTTAAGTTAAGGGGCCTAAGTATACAACAATTTCGTAATGGAGAATCTTCAGGGCTCTGTTTCTCTTAGTTATGACAGATGTCGCTAGTTGTATTAGGGGGACAAATGTCAACGAAATTACTAACTTCAAGCTGTCCGTATTGAAGGCGACAGTAATATTTTTTATTGTTTGTCTACATGGAAGTCTATAGTACAAAAAGTCTAAATAACTCACCCAAATAATAAAAAACGCACTAAAATATAACTGACAGTCCCCCTGGATATCTACTAGCGACATCTAGATAAGAAACATTTGGAGTTTGAAAATACCCCCATTGCATCGCTCTGACATCGTAGCAGCAAACGATGTACAGTCGGCCAAGAATCTGCTCTACCATCCTAAGGTTGAAACTCATATGAATGTCATTAAACATTAAGGTTCATTGTTCACTTGTGACAATATACCAACTCTACCTTATTGATGTTTTAGTGACACTGGAAATGTCATCGAAACTGATAGACCATTTTCTTGGCCGACCGTACATTGCTGATTTCGTCATTTTAATTTCACTGTCGTCCGTATTAAAATATCGCACATCCTCTAAAAAACTGTCATAACATAAAAAAAGCTATTTTGAGGAAACACAATTTTAAGTTATTTATTTCCCTGTTCAAAGTCGCTCAGAATCAAACAGTCACAAGTGCCCTCTAGCCGCGAATTTTTGAATTACGAATATGGCGTTTTTGTAGATTATAAAGAGAAAAAAAATGCACCTTTCAGTATGGGATTTTTTTGTGTTTTGACAGTTTTTTAGAGAATGTGCGATATGGTCTGACAGACAGAGCGACGCAATTACGAATGTGTAGCAGACTTGGCCGACTGGACTCTAAACAAAATTGTGAAATCGGTACAGGCTGATTTTGGGGTCATGATCCAGACCAACTTTTTCCAACTCGGAAAACTATAATGGTTTTAACAGTATACTTGTCTGTGTGACTGAGACATTTTAAATTTGTTTAAGTTTATCCTTTCTTGATGTCCTGGCCGAAGGTGGCGTGAAAAGTACTCGAAACCGGAGGTCATGTATGAAAAGATGTATGAATTGTAGATGAAGCGAAAGGGGGATGTCAGGACCGTGACAAATGAAGATCTGTAGTCTCTGCCCTGCCTCTCTGGGAGACAGGCGTGAAGTGTATGTATGTAGTATGTATCCTTTCTTATCACACAAACATACAAATACGTTCTAACTCTTTCCCGGACAGGGAACGGCTATAGCCGTCATAACGATAAGAAAACAATTGTGTTTTTTTTACTGTCCGCCAATGTGTTAAGTGTACAGTTAAGTTCTTATAATATAGATTTAGTTACAAGTAATTTTCTGACATTGCAATGTACCCACTTATTACTATCGTCGTTTTAAAACAACACCATTTTCCGACATTCCCAGGTTAAGTTAATTTTTTCAGTACTTTTCCTATAATATTTATAGATGTAAATGAACTACGAAAAATCTGCTTATTTGGCGACAATAATTTGTTCCCGTACGAAGTGGGTAAGGTACCTAATCGAAGCTGCAGACATATACCTCTTCAGGTCTACGGCTGCAGCCTCTAGCAGCCACCCACTTAATTACTACTATTATTTAGGAACTTTTAAATACTTAGTACATATAATATTTTTAACAAAAAATAAATACTTTATTCAGGAAAAGAAAGAATACGATTGAAATTGCTATTGTTTGCTGAGTAAGAAAAAGTGGGTCTTACTTACTTAGGTATAAGTATATGATAATATTGAAATTAAGTATTCACATTTGCTTAGAGTCCAGGATTACAATATTAATTTACCTACTCATAATTGAACATATAAAATGGGGATAAAAAAATTGTAACAAAAAAATCACAAATTATTTGTGGATAAAATAAAAAATATATCTATTTATGTCATTATGTACTTGTTTTCTTTGCTTACCTCTTTAAATACGTTTTGGTAAAAATTAATCAAACCGTTTAAGTCATCAATTTTTTTTTACTCTTTGCAAAGTGGTATTTAAATAATAACGCGTGAATAAAAACCTCATCACTCCCTTTTAAGCCGAAATCTACTGTTTCTGCCAACCCTTCTGAGTCTGAGGTGCCAATGCCCCAAAACGAAAAATCCTGTCTTCATAAAAAAGCACGACCAGCAGTAGTGCAATTCTCGTATTTTCGTCGATACTAAAATAGTCTCAACTTAGTCTAAACGCCCGTTTTCGTATTCTCGTGTTACTATTGAGTTTCAATAGTACGTCGAACGACTCGGAATCGTCAAAGCGTATACATAATATATTCTCGTAAACAAACGGTATTCCGGTAATTTTTTAACTCGACTGAACTCGAGCGTAAGCTAAACCAAAACGTAATCGTGATCGAGCAAAAATACGAGAATTGCACTACAGATCGAGTTTGTTTTAGGAGGTCGGTTTTTTTTTGTTTCGAGACATTTGATATCTACAGAAATGGTAGACCTCGGCTTAAATGGGTATTTCCGGATCGCCCTGTATACGAAAATAGACGTTCGACATTAGTCAGTTCAAAGGGGCATTCATCCTCTCGTGGTCACATAATTTGGGGACCACGATCACTGCCTTCAGCACATTAGTGCTGCTCTACTCTCAGCAATGTATAGTTTTCTTGTCATCACGTCGAAGGACGGAGTTAAAACTTAAAGCTGGTTTGAATTGTTATCTGCTTTATCATTCTCATAGGGTAGTAGTAAGTAGGTAACCTAGGTACCTACGTAATTATTGGAGACTTATGGGCTAATACATTTTTGGTAGCCATTCATAGAAAAAAGAGTTGCTACCCTGAACCAGTGCCAATTTGAAGATCTCTGATCTCCCAAGATTTCAATAACAACAGTGCTTTCCTCTGATGCGACAGAAATAAGATTACGCGCATGCGCCTTGTGCTCCACAGTCTCAAGTTAGTGCTGTATCTACACTCCATCTGTATGACACTTCAGGATGAAGTATTATTTACCACATAAGTACCTACGTTAACTGTAAAAAGTAACCAATTAAGATATCATTATCAACATTATTTTTTACTAAACTATGTACGAATGACTGGCTATCTCTATTGCTTGTACCACACAAATGGTAATACAAAACATCGATATATTTTCTCACCCTGCGGCGCACCTCCCTATAGTAGGCAGTGCGGCGAGCCCGGGCGGGCAGTCAGTTAGTCGGCGGCGCGCCATGCCCGCGCGATGACGCAACGCGACGTGGAGCTAGTGCCACTTAAATCGGCACTGGTGAACCGTGACGATGACGCTTACTACCCTCCCATGCCGGCTGCCAACCCTCCACCCACGCCGCACGAGTACACGCTCCTCGCCAAAAGAACGCCGGCTTCCAAACGGTAAGGTTGTCTTCGGATTGCAGCATTGCAGGCGCACTGCTGGAGGTGGCGGCATCTTTGAATTTGTCGCAGAGCTGCCTGAACCTCGAGGGTTCTATTTAAAGTAACCCGTGTGGTTAGACACCGTGTTTGTAAGCTCTAACGTATAGTTAAAACTTTTTCTACTTAAAATGTAGGTACCTACCTATCTTATCTACTACCTAATTTGCTGTGAAATTCAAATGGCGTTATACAACACAGTAGGAAACCGTTATACCTCTATATTTTGAAACTCGTGAAATATAAACTATTAGATTTATTAAAATTAGAAAAAGTTTGGAGGTAAAATACTTGCGCCCAACAACGTTCTGTAGACTAGGTAAGTATGCCACAGTGCCTGCAGGCAATTAGGTAAGCGCACTCTCATTATATGTGGCTTTTTCCAAGGTCTATTGTTGTATTCGCATGTGTGTACTTTATATGTAGGTAAAGCACACAGTCAAGTATTGCCCCACGTTGGGCGCCATATTATTTTGGTATCAACTTTTCTACATTTATAGCAGGTTGCAAAACTTCAAAGGTCCTTTTTTGTGCAAAATCTTTAAAAAAATTAAATGATATACATGAAAACGAATTCTTAACGTCTTATTACAGAAACAATATGAAGTTTTTTTTTTACTAACCGTCCTAATGTTAAAAAAATGTACAAGTAGAACAATATCTTGATGAACGTCAACTTAAGTTCCGGTTTGGAATAATTCCTTATTCGTGACTGGGGTATATCCGGGTTAGAAATGACGTAAAATTAGTGCTAAGCAGGTAGGTACCTACACTTACCTACCCTTTTAATATACCTTGTGTTGTGTTCTTTAATAGGTGGGTAGCACAATAGGCATGCTACTTAATTCCTAGGTACCTACGTTAAGCAGGTACTTACCAGCAACTTAATAGATAACCTCCTGGGTATCTGGTAATGATTCTATCTACTGTTCGATACAATACTACATAACAAAATGCTTGATGAGAGACGGTAGGAACTTAATTTATTTATTTCTAACCTTAGGTAAGTGAACCTCAAAGGTGTGTAGTTATAGATTTCTCTCTTTCTTACCGATCAAATTGGCTGAAGCGAAAAAGAGACACGGCACCATTTTCGTGACCTTAATGAATAATCAAAGGGTGGGTAAGAGGGACAGGTCTTAGGGCAAGATTTATCAAAGTGTTCTGTCCAATTTCACACATAAGTGACTAAGTGAGCACACTAAGCAATGTTTTGACAAGGCAAAGTCCAAGTACGATCTATAAATGAACGTCGTAGTTACACAGAAAGAACTCAATCCACACTTTGCCCGAAATTGAGTTAGCTATACCAGCGTGCTTAGTTAAGACATATCCATCATATAAAAAACATTTACACAAAAAAGTTCACTACAACCTATTTTCATGTAATAGCGCATCCAACTTTAAAGCTCAATATCTCCGAAGTAACTTTTTGTGGATTGAGTCCTTTCTGTGTAACTACGTCCAAATGTCACTCTATAAGCAGTTACCCGTATACTGAAAGAAGTCAGTACCAACCAGTGGCGTGCACACCATTATGCAAAAAGACACTGCCTACCTTAGTATTTTGGTTACCCGAACTAATAATAGAGTTATTGCTAGATTCTTTTTTGTTGTACTCACGGCATAGGCTAACGAAGGTCCTGTGTTGTGGGCGAGTAGATAGGTTGGTACCTATATTTCGTAAAGACAAGTTACCTATACATAGGTGTCAATCCTTGGGGATTACTGCCTACCTTGTCGTAAAAGCCAGTGTACGCCATTGTTAGCTATAAAATAGACACGTTGCCCGTACAGGCTGCTGTCCCGCCACGCGCAGCCGACGCCGACGCCGCTGCTGACGCTCAGCGGGGCGCCGCCGCCGTCGAGACGCCGCGAGGAGATGACCGCGCTCGCCAACCTGCGCAAGAAGGTCGCGCCCACACTCCTGCAGCCGGACAGGTGACTTAGCAGTCAACGACGACGAACTGCCCCTTGGCGTAGCGAAATACTTATAGCCTATTGGAAATGGCCGAATTATCAATATTTTCATAGATTAACAGTTTTTCTTTCTGAAAAATATCGATATCTCAAGCATTCCAAAAAAGCCGAAAGTTTTGATGCGACAGTGTGACTGGGACCATTAGAAATGGAAAAATGTTTTTTGAGTCTGTCTTTTTTTCTCTTTAGTTATGTAGGCACTGGGCACTAGGCTTGTTTATTATTCCGGGTGGAGACCAGGAATTCTCTTCTCCGCTTGGTGGAGACCAAAGCGGAGAAGAGTTATTATAAAATACTTACAATACAGCTCAGGGGTAGACCGGGTTGGAATTGTATGATAAAACCGCACGAACGTAGGTACATCAATCAGAGCTTTCCTAGCCATCTCTATTATCAAAATTGTCTAAAGTCATACCTAGTGGTACAATTTTGTAGCATTGCTTTTCTTATTTGAGTAGGTCCTTAAATTACCTATTTACGAACAAGTGCCGGAGTACTCATGTTGTTTTAATACTTTTAGAGCAACGAGATTCAACAATAACGTCAAAGACGAGGAAGAGGTGCTCGACAATCGGCCAAAACTGCTGCAAAAGGTTAGTGAGCAAGTAGAAACATTAGAAAATGAGACAAGAAATCTTGTAACACTGCACGACCTAAGATAAGATTTAAATAAGTACATGTGTCGGTCAGGCAACTCAGGCACCTATCCTTTGGTTTCAGATTGGTAAATGGCCTTAATAGTTAATGTGTTCAAAATATTATTATGATATACTTGGGTATTTAGGTAAGCACAATCACGTACAGTAACGACAAAATCGCAAGTTTCGCTACTTTTTATTCTGGCTCATTCTAAGCTAGTTTGGGTCATCCCAGTCTCATCTCGCCGATGGAAGTTACCCTAAGCACTTCATCATCATCATAAGCCACATTATGGACCTTAGTCCACTGCTGGACGGGGGCTTCCCACAATTATTTCCGTGATCATTTGGAGGGAAATGCCAATAATCACCACGCTTGGCAGGCGGGTTAGCGATATCAGTGGTGTTGTTGTAGTTTAACTCGCAGAGGTCGCTGCTGCCTGTTCTCTGGAAAGTTCCGTCGGTCGCCTCTTACGACCCCCACGACGGGAAAAGTTAGGCTGGGGTGATGACACATGTATTCTATTCGCCGTCACCACACGGCTAAGTACCTACTTTATTCTGAAAATTAAACCTAAAAGGTAGGTAGGTTGGTTCAAGTTATAAATACACACCTTACCGACCTTATTATAACACTGATTTTAGTCCAAGATACGCCAAACACATTGCAGTATACCCTTATCTTGATCTGCGAGCTTCGAGGGCGGAGGTTTGCCCTTGGGGTCTCGACCTACAAACGACTTAAGTACTTTAATAGCGAAGGTACCTACCGACTTCTATTTAAAGAACTTTCAACTTATCATGTTTGTCTCCCAGAGCCGTGGGGAGGCAGATAACAAGGTTCTCCATGTTTCCTAACATTCACTGCACTGCAGATGTTACCTAATTATTAAGAGAACTTAATGAGGTCAAAAATTAACATGGAACTTTTACCTATCTCACTTTTGGACTTCCGTTTCCTGAAATACAAGTAGGTAGGTATACCTATGATTACCAACCTCAAAAGAATAAAACGGTGGGTAGGTATAAGTATCTATAAAATCACTTTCTTGCCCGTCCGTCCCTCTGTTTTTCCTACTTTATTTCATTGCATTGTCATTGAAAGAAAACTTTTAGTTCACTCACTTGGCAAGTTTTCGCTGAGAAAAATACAGTGGCGAAGAAATGTCGCGCGCGTGTCAAGGTTTAAAAAGCGGCTAGGTCGCGGTCCGAGCCAGAATCTTTTATTTATTTTTAGTTTAAAGGTTCTGTTAGGTTGGGTCTATTTTATCCAGATAGAGGTAGGTAGGTAAGTCCCTATCTTTAGGTTGTTAGGAAGGTTCGAACTTTTTGTCTTGGGAAAACGTGCGATCCTCGTACGACAGGCAAGGGAGAACCGCCCCGGGAGAAAGCCATATTCTAACGCCCGGAACTGCAGGGCCATTAAGGGACTGCCTATCCCTAGGAATGCCGTGCCGCTGAACGTTATGCCAAATCTACCAAAATACCATTTAAATGATCAAAGAAAAAAGTAGGTAAGTTAGGTAGATACTTACTAGGTACGTCCAAACATCCAATCAAACTTTCGCGTTTTTTTTTATTATTAGTATTTTCTTCCCGGTTCTTCGGACCAGTTAAAGAAATTAATTCGAACCGGGAGTACGTTTACTTTTGTTTTTAAAATCATAAATTACTTTCGTCAAGCTTTGTGTTATACTATACTGTATATCTGTATGTAATAGCACTTGACGAAATAAACAAATGTCATTTCAGTTCCTGTAGGAAGTACCTACCTTCCTACTACTACTGGAGAAACGGAAATAGGTAGGCAAGTATGACGAGAAATGTCAAAAGTAGCGAGCGAGCTGCGGAAGTGAGAAATAAATCACCAAATATTATTGACCTTGCAAACTTCCCCTTTGGCCGTAGTCGCCGCTCAGAATTTCAATGGTAATTCAAAATTCGCCTTTGGATTGGGGGAGAAATTCGGCACATTGCCAAATATTATCTACCTACTTACTTAGTTTTATGTCTTAGTAGTTCACAAACTTATTTTGTCTGTCTATCTACGCACTGTCCACTGCGAAAATAAATTTCTTTTAGCGCCCCACGTTTTTTATCTAAGCAGGTAAGGTACCTACCTAAAAACCACTATAACTTCAATTGATATTTAATAAATATTAGCTACTCTAGATTTTTTTTAGGTTTTTAAAAATAGATAGATAAGAACTTCGGCAGTGAGTAGGCATATCTAACACTGCATCTTGCTAACTATCTCTTTCTAGCTCACCCTCTAATTCGTGTGTGTTAGTGTTAGATATAGGTAGTTAGTGGCGAAGCTAGGGGGTAAGCCGGTAGTACAAGACAAGCCTATGCCAGGCACATTAACAAATATTTTCGAGGAAATTAAGAAGCGTAGGAACCTCTTATAGCTCAAATAAGTAAGACAAATAAAAAATCTAAATAAGCATTAGTTAAGTGCCTATTTTTCACTACCGGCTTACCTCCTAGCTTCGCCACTAAGGTAGGTAGGCAATGATTAAGGGACGCAATCTACACATAGGTATACTTTCCACTAATTAACGCTACTTATGTATGTGCAGGTGCTGCTTACAAAGCCAGTGAGCATGGTGGTCCAATGGAGCGAGGTGCGCACAGCGTGGCAGGACAGCGACTTCATCACGGAGAGCCTCTGCTGGCACAATGTCTACCGACAACGGCACGGCGCACCCACGCTTATTATGGCACCAGAAGTAAATGAAATGCAGTAATCTACTATATAAAAATAAGTCGGGTTTTCCTCCCTGACGCTATAACTACAGAACGCACGAACCGATTTCCACGGTTTTGCATTCGTTAGAAAGGTCTCAGGTTCCGTAAGGTTTATAGCAAAGAAAATATATAAAAATTTCAACAGAAAAGCGGGAAAACGAAACGAAGCCATCTGGTGGCGAAACGGAGTTCGCCGTGTTTGCTAGTATAATATGAAATAGGTAGTTAGGTACCTCTGCCTATGGGGAATTTTCAGAGCCCTTGCTATGCTACAGATGGCGCTAGATGTATTAAGGGGATAAAGGTCAACGAAATTACTAACTTCAAGCAGTCAGTATTGACAGTTTGTTCATATGTTAAAAGTGTCTAAAGTTTGAATAACTTACCCAAATAATAAAAAACGTACTACAACATAACTGACAGAAATCACCCTGGACAGGCAGTGGACACCTACTATCGACATCTAGATAAGAATTTTTTGGAGTTTGAAAATTCTCCATTGAAAAACTATACAGCCGTTAAAAGTTAATGGTTATAGTCAGAGAAGCTATCATTGGGACCCACACCTCACTAGGAAGTCCCACGTGATAGGGGGGATGCGCTGTACCTTAAAAACCGGTGTCAACGCGACCAACTCTCAAATATTTTTCCTTTGCCTCTAACTTGAGGCAAAAGCTACTGTCGAGGCTTAACTTAGCCGTCCGAAGCACGGAAGCGTTCGCATAAATCCCCACTAAAAGACGGCAACCCACCCAATAAATGTTCGCACCCGAAGTCTTGCTTAACTTCGGATATCGGTTGCGATCTTCGGCTGGGTTAGGAACGGCTAGTTCTGGGAGCAGCAACAATATCTGCCTTGGTATCCGTTCTACTTATCTACCTCAGACGAATCATTGGTACATACCATACTCAGACAAATTCCACTTACAACGAAAAATTCTTATTTAGAGAATAAAAAGAGTCTTTTATAATAAAAAATACACTTCACGCCTCTTAATCCCAAAGCGGGGTAGGCAGAGGCACTTACTTAATAAGCAAATGCCCACGGTTCAGCAAGCGTATTTAACCCAACGTGGCAGGGGTGAGCCCATCGCCGTTATAGGGTTTCCCACACCTTGTGGTGTGCGGGCTTCATCACGATGTTGCCCTTCACCGTACGAGCGTTGCGTAGGTACATAGGCTCTGAAAAAGAGTCCCATTGGTACACGTCCAGTAGCCGGACTCGAAGCCGCGACCTCCCGGTTACAAGTCAAGTATCCGACCAACTGGACCACAGACGCTTTCTTTTATAATACCTACTGAAATATTTCTGTCGTGCTAGCTTTGCGACTACGCGCAGGCGTGGGCGAACCACCTGGCGCACACAAACAAGTTCCTGTACCGGAACGACCGCGACGTCGGGCAGAACCTGTACCAGCGGCCTGTTAGCAACCTGCAACCTGACATCACGGGTATGTTAATCCTGGTAACCTTACCTGGTAAACGCGTGTGCCAATCTCGCTACCATACGTTCCCTTCGTGTTGTGGCTTAGTCGTAGCGAGTCTTACAGAGAATAGAAGTAAAATTCCATTGTCCGGCCCGTGGAACCAGATTTAGGGTACGTCGCTAGTAGGAAAAGACCGTGGATAAAGTACAAATGTTATCCTGATACGCCGCTTTTCTCTTAGCTCAATGACGACTTGAGGTGTGGCCATGCAGCAGTGGCGTGCACACCATATAGGCAAAAAGACACTGCCTACCTTAGTATTTTACCTTCCCGACCTAATAATAGAGTTATTACTAGATTTTTTTTGTTGTACTCACGACACAGGCTAACCGAAGGTCCTGTGTTTTGTGGTCAATAGATAAGTAGGTAGGTACCAATATTTCGTAACACATGCCTATACCTACATATGTGTCAATTCGTGGGGATTACTGCCTACCTAGTAAAAGCCAGTGCACGCCACTGCCATGCAGAGGAACTGCAGAGGCAAAGGGGTGCTATTATTACGAGACGCTGCTCTTCCCCCTATGGATATCGGAACAGGGTTTTCCGGTGTCCATCAGAACAAATTGCTCCGAAGGCGCTATGTAGAGCTTTCTTTTTTCATCACTAGCTGTACCGCGCGGGGATTTTGGGAGGTTTTTGGGGATAAAATATAGACTATGTTACTCAGGAGGAATAATGTAGGTAGTTTTCCAACAGTGAAATAATGTTTCAAATCTGTCCAGTAGTTTCGGAGCCTACTCAATTCAAACAATCAAACCTTTCCTCTTTATAATATTGGTATAGTATTACCTCCAAATTAATTGGCATGCTATGTGACGTATTCGGAATATAAGCACTGTTTTGAATATAAACTAACTTGATGAATCTGTTCATCGACAGGCCAAGAAGTGTCATCGTACTGGTACGCTGCCGTAAAGCAATACAACTATTTCAAGGAGCCGGATGTACTGCATGCTAACGTCAATGGCGGTAAGACTCTTGTCTCTTTCCAGTGTACTGCCCAACCCTTAATGGGATACCAACAGCGATATATTAGTCTAAACCGAAAAAAAGATATGTACTGAGAGAAAGGGTGATGTTTGTGTGTGTGTTCCTTGCTTTCGATAAATTCTTACGGATACTTCTTCGTCTGCTGAAACGACTGTTTATTTTCATCCTTAACAACAGAAATTGTTAAATATTATTATTTTTGAATAATATGGCTGTGAACAATTTGTTATTTACCTAATTTTACAGATTATATACTTGGTTTTATGCAGAGACAATAAATTCAAGACATCATTAACTTACCTGCCAACAGGACATTTTACGCAAATGGTGTGGGTGGCGACCAGATTCTTCGGCGTCGGAAAAGCTCGCTCCCGCGACGGCAAAGTGATTGTCGTCGCCAACTACTCCCCGCCAGGCAACATCTCCGGGCATTTCGAGGACAACGTGTTACCACCTCTGCCCGACAACATGCCCGATCTGCCGCCTATACCACACTGACAGCGGTTCTCCATCAGGGGCCGTCGCGTGCAGATCGAGGCCACACGAGAAATTAGAGATCCCGGCCTAAGATGAACTAGCACAAACAGTAACTGAACAGCACAAATAAAACACCAATTAAATCATCATAGAGCTTCGTACCTAAGTTTTTAGAAGAATATAAGGTGTCACGGTACATTGTAATATTTTAGAGCAACGCTAGAGAATTTACTTTAGATAAGTAACCACGAGTTTTTAAAAAAAAATGCTTGGTATATATAAAGTACCATAATATTATTTATTTATGTCAAAAGACTGTTAGAAAACGAAGTAGGCACCCATGAGTACCTACATACATTAAAGAGAGTCAAAATAAGGATGTTAAAATATGGCCTTTTAAAAGAAATACCAAAACTCGCGTTGCAAATGCGTCCCTATTATTTATATAGAGCTGAAACAATTAATATAATTGTGAAACTTTTGATTACCTTATTGGTAGGCAGATTTTTAGCATAAAATGTAACTTGTGATATTGTTTGATAAAACCAAATTGTTTACGAGACCTATGTTTACAAAAAAGCTTGTTTGTTAGTTAATTAATTAAGCAGATATACAAATGTGTAGGTGCTTATTTGCTTCTGCAAGTAGGGATTTGATAACAGACAATTAGTATCCAAATAGTTTAGTGAAGTTAAGGGTAAACTTGAAATAATGGGAAATGGCTTCCAACTATTGAAATTAATTTTAGATATCCTCACAAAATGTAGGCTTATTCGAGTCCATAAAATATTTACTGCACAAAGAGTATTATAATATTAGTGTATTTGCTACAAAGTATATTTATGAAATAAAAGTGTTTGCAGCTAACCCAGTACCTATAAAGTAAGTTAAATATCACATAGGCTTCCCATGAAAAAAGCTGTTGGTTGTAAGTTTGAGCTTAAAGGTTTAGTGGTGCCCTCACAATACCAACATAATAACCTACTGTCTTCCTAGAAGGTTCATGATTATTATCTAAGTGCAATATTTTTGTCGACGCTTCCACTGATGTGCAAAATTTTAAATTTTACTAAAGCCCAATTTTATCTTAATCTAAATATTATCTCTAATGTAAGGCACCTAACTTTACTTCACTCATTGTCTTTTCTCAGTCACTTCTATTACATAGTATAAAACAAAGTCACCTCCCGCTGTCTGTCCCTATGTATGCTTAGATCTTCAAAACTATGCAAAGGATTTGGACACGGTTTTCTTCAGTAAATAGAGTGATTCTTAAGGAAGGTTCATATGTATAATACATATAATAGCAGGGAAACACTGTAAATAATGTTGACAAAACAACATTTGTCGGGACAGCTAGTTTACACATAAAATAGTTATTGTCAAATCAAATGATTGCTGTTGTTGGGCCCTGTGGTGGAATCCTTATAATCAATCACCATTGTACATACCTAGACAGCCAAATCAAAATTGATAGACCACTTTTTTTGCCGACTGTACATTGTATCTTTAGAACTGTCAGTGTGTTGTACATAGCTCTCTAGCTCTTAGCAACGCAAGATGATAGATCGAATGATATAAGATTGCCAACTTGCTGAAAGTATTTATAAATGTACATGGTGACGAAAATTTTAGGTGGCTGTAGTACCTAGCAAAGCACTCCAAGAAAGAAGTGACAAGAAATCCAGGCACTGCGATTGGTAAAACAAGCTAAGTCGCACGATGTGTGACAGTACATATTTTTTCTATGTTGTGTCTTTCTTGATGTGCTGTGCTGGGGAACGTACTGGTATGAAATGAGTATGATAGTTAAAGTGAAATAAATACTTAACCCACTCTGCATTTACTTATTAGAAAGATTAACTATAGTTATGCAAGTATCTGCCTTAGGTACACAAACACATCATGCCTAGACTCAGTTAGTGAACAAACATGCCTAATTATTTTAGTGAGCTGACCGCCTTATTAATATATATTTACTGTTTAAATGTGCCAAATAAGCTTTTGTAGTTTAATACAAAATGTTAATTTAGTAATATTATGCAAAAGGAACATGTTATGTTTTTAATTAGTGGTAATGACAAGTTACTTATGATTAAGGGGCTAGGTTTAGACAACAGAAATTGTTAAATATTATATTTTCAATTGTGCACATATTTTTGAATAATATGGCTGTGAACAATTTGTTATTTACCTAATTTTACAGATTATATACTTGGTTTTATGCAGAGACAATAAATTATTATAAATATTTTATTCTGTAAATATATACCAACATAATAATTTTGTACCACCTATTCCAATATATTTTTTACTGTATACAACCCCTCGTCCAAAGTTTACCTGTTAAGTTGCATTGCGATTGATCTGTCGATTGATTGAAAATAAAATAATGTGATGGGGTTTTCAACAATAGAGGTGTAATCAAATGAAATGAAATAATTAAAACTATCAAATGTATGTATGAACTCCGACTATTATTTGTACATAATACAAAGTGTCAGCACATTTCTCAAATTCGTGAACAGAATATAGACCTGCACTCTGGTAACAAATTAAATTGTGTCTATTTACCGCTACTTGATGGGTAAAATTGGAGGAATATTTTAATTTTGATACACAAACCAATATGAAAATGTGTTTTATTAACAATTTTATCACATTTGGTTTAGTTAAAATATGTACTTTACTAATAATTGCACATTTACTTAAACTAAGACTGTGAAATTGGGTAAAAAATAAGTGCTTGTATTTTATCAGTTTAGTAAAATTGCTTACCATTACATGAAATGTTTTCTTTGTTCAATATTCCCTGTTTGACAAATAGGTACTTTAACAATTCCGTGGACAAATTAAGACAATACAAATTTATTTGTTATGATGTTGACAAGTTATGTCCCGGAAAGTGTTAATCTAAGCTCCAGTAATAGAAATGATGGTCCAGAATACAATGATTTCTTGTAGTCCACTCAATTATATATTAACAAATATGGTGGATTAGTGGTCAGGGCACCTGACTTCAGATCATGTTACTTTACTTTTTTGATGAAAAGTGTAGAACAACCCAAAGTCCAAAGATAATTGAGATGTTTGATTCTGGATTTTCCCATAAATAATAAAAATACAGATGTGAGAATAGGTACTTACATTTATTTATTTCAAGCTTAAAATATAACAATACAAAATGTTCACTCAGTCCACCTGTGTTTACAACTAGTGCAAACATAATACAACCTCATCTCTTCTTCAGCTCTTCTAGTTTGCCCTTGGAAAAAGACTGCTTCCCTATGGTTGCATTTTGGGCACATGTGATCTTTAGTCCGTGGTAAAGTGGGATCACTAACCACATCGGGATTAATATGAGTTAGTTCGTCGACTTCGTGCATAATCTTGTTGACGTATACGCAGTTGGAGTCGGCAAGTTGCTTGTAGTCACAATTTCTGCATGCATAGAGCAACACTTTGTTGTTCTTGTCCTCGCGCGGGTAAAGCATGTTGTTACACTCTTGACAGAACTGTATGCCCACGTATCCTGGACCTCCCGACATTTTGGAGTGATTGGATCCACAAACAGTATGGTAGTCTTATTGCGGTACGTCAGTAATACGAAGTCGAGATTGTTATTAAATAATTAAAAATGTAAAATACACAAACGGGCTTTCGGCGAAGCGCTTTTCTGATACAATGCAAAACAATATGACAGTTATGACACTGACAGTTTATTGACAGTGACAGCTCGCTATCGGGGCGTAAGGAAAAGAACCGAAACGTAATTTAAAGTATTACATTTAAGTTTGAACAAACTTCAGTAATACTATGAATTTTACGTTTACAGGGAAAAACTAATTTAAATAAATAAATCTGAATATTAGATTAGACTCTACGGCCCTTGCATACCACAATGGGTGCTTAAATAAACAGAAGTCTTCCCGTAGAACAAAACGCACATTAAATTATTTGTGTTGGCTAGATTGACCAACGGGAAGCGTTTAGAATTTTACAACATACAGTCAGACAAGAATCTTTTAACGTGTCAGTGCTGTATATTTATTGAGATTTCTTGACACTCCTGCGTTTGTCCCTTTCTTAATTTGTATATGATGCTTTATTTATGCTGGTACGTTCATAGTATGAAATATTATCGTTCACAACGAAACTTAGTTGTATCATATTTAGTTTCAAAGTTTTATCCACACGTAAAAGTATTCATAACACACTGTACAGTACTACGACCATATCTTCTGAAGCGAAATTTAAAAAAGTGCACGCAATAATTTTAACCTTTTCTTTGTTACTACTTTATTCTTTAAGTACTTTATTGTGCTTACATATTGTGATGATATGGAGTATTAATAACATTTGACGTTTAAGCCACACATGAAATAATATTTTTATAGAAGTTGACAGTAGGTACTAGGACACCCTACATTTTTTATTTTTCGGAATATAATTCATAGTTGTGAATGAAACAGGAAAATACTCAATTTTCAGTTGAACGTAGTTACGTAGAAAGAACCCAATCCACAAAATTTACTTCGGAGATATTGAGCTTTAAAGTTAGACGCGCTATTGACGCGCCACGCGCCATACATGTGGTAAATAAATAAAATATATGTTGGATATGTCTTAACTTAGCATCCTGGTATAGGTAACTCAATTTCTGACAAAGTGTGGATTGAGTCCTTTCTGTGTCTAACTACGTTTGTAACTATGTCTAGATTAACTGTTAGTGCTGTCGAACTTCGGATAACTGCTTTTGTTTTATACTGAAATATACAGCATGACATGAAAAATGAGGAGTTTTCTTTAAACTAAAAATCAACAAAAGAGCAAGTCCAAAGATCATAGATGAAAGTAATTGCATCTCTTCTGGTTTCAACTATCTATGTATGACAGATTGTTTTTTTCAGACGTGACTTTAACACTCCTGCATTATTCCACTTCCTAGTTTATTTTAAGTGCTTTAGACGTGATAATATTATCCATCCAAACAGAGTTGTTTTGGCTTGTTCTGTCTTGTTGCCCAAACTTTTAGGCCACGCGTCAAAACATTCTTGTCCCATTGAAAATAAGCTTAAAGCAGTCACCTACGTGACCAACGTTCATCTATCATATTATATAGCTTTCTGAGGAATAACGGGGAATTCTGTCAGTTGTATTTTAGTACAGTTTTTTAATTATTGTGTAAGTTATTCAAACTTCAGACTCCTTTGTAACATGTAAACAAACGATAAAGAAATTACCTAACTGTCACCTCCAATACTGACTGCTTGAAGTTAGTCATTTCCTTGAATTTTATCCCCCTACTACACCTAGCGCCATTCGTCATAACTAAGAGAAACAGGGGCCCTGAAAATTCCCCATTGGTACCATATGGGGCATATAGAGTTTTTGCGGGTGTCTCGATTATTACTTGCGCAGAAATAACAACCTTTAAATTAACCTATATTGGTAACCTTTCTGATGCTTTAATTCATGTTTAGGATTGTTCCATAAATCCCGTGCTTTGTCCCGTATCCGTCCTACAGAACACTGAACACTACGATTTTTGCGAAACGCTCATAAGTCATTACCCCACCACCCCGAACAATCAATATTAATTTTGACACAGGATAGTGGCAACATTATATTATGTTGGCACCACTGCTGAGAACCGTTCGTTGGTTGGCTGACAATTTCTTTTCCCATCTGTAGCCGATTGGTGTCGTGCTATCAAAATGGGTAAGGTTTCGTTTTGTTGTGAAAATAATTTAAATTGACCTAAAACTCTTGTAAAAAGTATTCAGTTTTGTTATAGAAGTAATTAATATGTGTGAAAGTGATATTTAGTGCAGTTCAATTATTTGGAATCTCTAAATTACCACGCTATACTATGAGTCGCTATGGCGTAGACAGACATGTCTTTCTCGTGGTGTTTATTTTATCTGTTTTCATCAGACCACTGGTGCAGCTATTTTGAAGTGAAATGATTTAATTTTTGTTAGTGTTTTTCGCCAGTTTGAACGGAGTCATTATTTCTGTTTACTATGTCGTGATAAGTGATAACCGGTGAAATGGGCATTTCCAGGTAAACCCCGTGGTATCCGCACGGCGCGGAAACACGTGAACCATCGCCGTGAGCAAAGATGGGCTGACAAAGATTACAAAAAGGCCCACATGGGTACAAGGTGGAAGGCCAATCCCTTCGGTGGTGCATCACACGCTAAGGGCATCGTCCTGGAAAAAGTGTAAGTACGTTTCTCCAATTTATGTAGACACCTAACCTACTCGGTTGGTTGACCTACTATTCATTTGTTTAGTGCTGTATGTATGTGCTATATGTAGTATGTTTACAATGATACTATGAAGAGATTATTGTCAAGCAGCGAACGGTCAAGTCGTGAAGAATCGAGTATTTTCGAAGATTGGAGTATTCCTTTCGTGGTATTATTCCTGTGAATGTGTTACGATACTACAATCACAGGATAATACTGCGAGGGGAGTCTCTACGCATCGGGAAAGAGGTTAATGGAGACTGGAGGTCAGTGAACTTGGAAGATGTGTAGTAAATTACTTATGACTTCTACTGTGTGGTTTGTTCTTAGGTGTATACTCAAAATTTATAGATATGAGTTGATATAAGTGTCTTTGTCTTTTCCAGTGGTGTAGAAGCCAAGCAGCCTAACTCTGCCATTCGCAAGTGTGTGAGAGTCCAGCTGATCAAGAACGGCAAGAAAGTTACAGCCTTCGTCCCCCGTGACGGTTGTCTCAACCACATTGAGGAGAATGATGAAGTGCTAGTAGCAGGTTTCGGTCGTAAAGGTCATGCTGTTGGTGACATTCCTGGAGTCAGGTTTAAGGTGAGCTTTGTAGATTGATAGGTTATCTTTTTAGCATGTCTTCATTTTAATGATGATTTGCCTTTAATCTTTGGAGTATTTGCTACTCTGATTGCCATGATGTTAGTCAGCAATTCTGACACTGTTCAAATTTAGTATTTTAAATGTTGAACCTCATTGTTATATTGTCTAACAATACTCTTTATTACAGGTCGTGAAAGTGGCGAATGTGTCACTCCTAGCGTTGTACAAGGAAAAGAAGGAGAGGCCACGATCATAGACTCTTCTTGTGATAAGGTATGTTTTTATAAATCTACTTACTATATTAGCAGTATTCAATATTTGATATCCTCTTACATGATGCAATATTTATGTATTTGCTACTACTGAATGCCATGAAGCTAACTTACATACTGACCAAAGTAAATTTTAGTAAACAATGAGAAATAAAAATTATTGCATATAAAATTAATTGAACTTTTTTTTGTTTCAGTGACCAACTAAGGGGATTTGTTATAAGTCTACACACTAAAATGTAAAATCCAGTACATAATAAACATTTTGTTTGTACGCCATTTTATCTTTCATTTCTTACACCATTATGCAAACAGTATTTATAGAAGACAATGGTAGTATTTAGGCAAAGCAGGCATCTAATGTTAGTCGGCTGTTTGTTAGTAAAAAAGTTGTAAGTTGTTAGCATACTTACATAGCTTAGGTATAAATTTTCATCATTAGTTGGGTGGTATTAAAAAATAAACAAATATCATAGGGGTTGAAATACTTATGCTTATCACGTCTTTCCATGCCTTGAGTTGGTACTTAGTTTAGGTTAGAAATGTGGAAATTTTGGGGTTTCATTGTTGACCCCACCACCAACTGTACCCCTAAGGTTAACAAAAATCACACATGTTAACGATGCCACCGTACAGAGTTGTGTAACTATATTCTAAACCAAAACTCGTAAAGGTAGCACTTGGAGACAATGGGAAAATTTCAAACTACAAAAATTTCTTATCTAGATGTCGCTAGTAGATATCCAGGGGGGACTTCTGTCAGTTAAATTTGTGTGCGTTACCCCAGCCAGATTTTGTCGAAAATCACATTTTTTTTTAAGTAGATAATTAGAAGCCAACTTCTTCAATTTGTGTGCTGATTTTTAAATTTGTTTTGCTTATGGTTTTTAGTATGATCAAAAACAATCTGCGTAACGTTACCCCAGCCAGATGTTTTGTTAATTAAAGGGTTATTGAAATAAACTTTAGGTACATAATTAGTATTCTGAACGAGGTAAATGTTGCCACAAAATTTGAATTTGTATCGTTTATGGTTTCGGAGATATTCAAAATCCAGCTGGGGTAACGTTTACGTGTTCGCTGTATCTCCGAAACGGCTAAGCGAATATGTATAATTTTTGTACACAGCTTCTATGAATTTGTTATAATTTGTTTGCCAATAAAGAAAAACAAAATAATGCACCGTTTAGAAGTATTTTAATTAAAAAAAAAAACCAAAAA
>SJJU01070406.1:0-14163 GCA_012932125.1 Conopomorpha cramerella
TTATAGACCGTCATTGAGAGTGGACGTGTGTCTCTGTGCTTTTTTTAATTTAAATAATTTTATATAGTTTGAATATCCTACTGAGTGAGAAAGTGCCTTGGCAATTGAGCTGAAGATCGACCCCTCTCGTATTATCTTGGGGAGGCTGCCGTAGCTTGTCTGCGCCATCTTTCACTCTGTCCCTGTTGTCGGCGTGCCTTCTAAATTCGTGCGCTTTACCTGAGCGGAAAAAGAGCGAGTCGCCGTGGTGTGATTTGATTCCGGGTCGTCGACGTCGCGGTCCAAGCGTTTAACCATTGCGCTACGACTACGTTGGTCGGCGCGCCGAAATTCGCCTTCACTTCTCAACAGCAGAGTGTTTTGTTTTCGACGCTACCGAGTGCCGCAATGTCAGTCGTTGTGATGCATTGTTCGGCTTGCTTCAAGAAGATTAAAACTGACAAGGAATCTCATGTCACCTGTATTACTTGTAAAGAGGACTACCATGGCCTGTGCGTATTCATTTCCCAAGTAGCCTTCGATACTTTTCTCCAGAAAAAAAACAATACTTGGGAATGTACTACCTGCGATTCCAAGCGAAGGAGAGACAATCATGAGAATACACCTGTACGCTCTGCTATAGAATCGAATGTGAATGTTTCACGTCGTCGTAATGCTCCTACCGCTTCCAAAGGACACCCGAAGCAGCAATCGCCGTCTTCGGTGGCCGCTTTTTCTGTTCCTGAGACCCGATCACATAATACTTGCCGATGCATTTCTATGGATGAAATTCGTAATCTCCTGCGATCTGAGTTGCGCTCTTCTGTTCGAGATGCTGTGCATGAAGAACTGTCCAACATGCGTGATTCTCTGTCATTTATAAATGACAAATTTGAAAGCATTTGCGCTGAATTTTCAGCATACAAGGTGAAATTTGAGAAAGTCAATAAAAGTTATGAGTCACTAATCGCCACCAATAACATCTTGCAGGACCGCCTCAATCAAATTGAACAACATGCTCGAGCGGCTAATATCGAAATCCAATGTGTTCCTGAGAACAAAAGTGAAAATGTGGTGTCGATTGTGACCCAGTTGGGCGGTGTTATTGGATGTAAAGTTTCGTCTCAAGATCTCCACTACTGTTCCCGGGTAGCTAAAGTGGATTCTAAGAGCGTGAGGCCCCGCTCTATCGTAGTGAAATTCAGCAGTCCACGCCTACGCGATACTTATCTTGCATCTGCCAAGCAGTATAACATGAAAAACCCTACCAAAAAATTAAATAGTAGTGATATTGGTTTTGGCGGTGCCAAAGCCACGCCTATTTTTGTATCCGAAAACTTAACACCGGAGAACAAAAAACTTCATGCTGCGGCGCGCCTACGTGGTAAGGAACTCGGGTACCAGTTCACTTGGGTCCGCGCTGGGCGGGTCTACATGCGGAAAACTGCGACGTCGGGGTTCATTTTTGTTCGGGATTACACAACTCTAAATAACCTGTCTTAATCCTAATACTTAATCAAGCATCGGGAGTCACTGCTTTACATTCAATGTGTTTTATAAATCACTTAATATTTACTATCAAAATGTTCGTGGGCTACGGACAAAAACTTGTGAACTATCTAAACATGTTGCTGCTAGTAATTATGATGTGATAATGTTGTCTGAAACCTGGTTAAATAGTAGTGTATATGACAATGAGCTGTTTGATGACCGTTATTTTGTTTATAGACGTGACCGCGAACTTAGCGGATTTCACTATAATAAAAATGGCGGTGGCGTCTTGATAGCTGTATCTAAGCGGCTAAATTCTCATATTGTACGAAATTATGAAAGTCTTTGTGAAGATTTATACGTTTCTGTTGAGGTGGTTGGAGCTGACGGAACAGTGTTCAAATTGTTATTATGCTGTGTGTACTTGCCCCCTCCAATAAAGGAATGTATTCTTGACACATTTATCCATAACTTAAATAGAGTAATGGAGAGCGACCATCGTTTACTTTTGGCTGGTGATTTTAATATGGCTAATATTGCATGGTCTAAACATACAAATGTCGATTTCTTATCTGTGAAGGATGACTCGGGTAAGCTTGGATCTAAACTTTTGGATTGCTTGGCTCTCAATGGCCTGCAACAATTTAATAATCTACCAAACTGTAAAAATAAATTATTGGATTTAATATTATGTAACCTGCCTATAGCTAGGTTAAATCGTGCAGAAACTGTACTAATAGCTGAGGACCCGTTCCATCCACCTATTACGCTATCTTTGGAATTCTCACCAGCGAAATCGCTTCCCCCTAGTAACGTTCCTACGTTTAACTTTCACAAAGCAGACTATTGTAGCATAAACAAAGCTCTCTCGGACATTGATTGGGATATAGAGTTTTCTTCATGTGGGACTGTGGATGAAATGGTGTTGAAACTCTATACCGTGGTTAACAACCTAATTAGAAAATATGTTCCTAAGAGATCGGTAAAGCCTAAGAAATATCCAGTTTGGTTCACTAAGGACTTAATACGACTTCTTAAGGAAAAGTTTAAGTACCGTATCCGCTGGGGCAAATTTTCGAATCCCTTGGACATTGTCACATTCCAACTGTTGAAGAAAAGATGTGATATATTGATCAACGACTGTTATCACAAATATATTTCTCTAATAGAGTCTTCCATTGTTGTGAACCCTAAGGTATTTTGGTCTTTTATAAGAAATAAAAAACGCAACTCGTCTTGCTTTCCGGCTGTAATGCATTTGGGTACTCGCATGGCTTCTAGTAGTGAAAAGGTGGCAAATCTCTTTGCTGAAAACTTTTCTTCAGTGTACAGTAACAATATCTCTTCCCGGTCCACTACTGCTCCTACACATTCTAATATGTGTACTAACGTTCTGTGTAACGTGAATGTCACAGTCAACCAAGTCCTCACAAAAATAAAAAAATTGGTTCCTTCAATGGGAGCTGGGCCGGATGGGCTTCCGGGTGTTTTTGTTCGCGAAGCAGCTCCAGGCTTGTCGTATCCCTTGACTCTTATATTTAATCGGTCTTTAACCTCGGGTATATTTCCTGTACTGTGGAAAGAGGCTCTAATTCTCCCCGTTCTCAAATGTGGTGACAAATCAGCAGTAGATAATTATAGACCTATATCTATCTTATGTATTTTCTCTAAATTATTTGAATCACTTTTAGTACCTTATATAAGATGGCATCTTAATCATCTTACCACCCCACATCAACATGGTTTCATGCCTCGTCGTTCCACGGTTACCAACTTAATTAGTTTTACTTCTGATCTCGTGAACTCCTTAGAGCAACGGCAGCCTGTGGATGCAATCTATACTGATTTTTCTAAGGCGTTCGACCGCGTGGACCATTCAGTGTTGTTGCAGAAGTTATCGGTCTTCTTATCAGATGATATGCTTAAATGGTGCAATTCTTATCTTTCTAACAGATCATCTAGAGTAGTGGTAAATGGAACTTCTTCTGAGGTATTCCAGGCACCATCGGGAGTCCCGCAAGGATCGCACTTAGGCCCTCTGTTTTTTAATATTTTTATCAATGACATTAGCTCCTGCTTCAAACACTCAACGTGCTACATCTTTGCCGATGATTTAAAGATTCTTCTGCCGATCAATTCCCCAGCTGATGCTGTATTTCTTCAGGATGACTTAGATAGATTGGGTTCGTGGTGTTGTGAAAATTATATGACACTTAATCCAAATAAATGTTACCATGTTAGGTTTACCCGTAACAAAACGAATTCCAATCAGTATTATTTCATCAACGGCATCCAGCTGAAGCAGCTTTCGGAGATTAGAGACCTTGGAGTGATTGTTGACTCCAAACTACATTTTAATTCCCATATTAGTCAACTTGTGGGGAAATGTTTTAAGACTCTAGGCTTTTTAATACGAAATTGTAAACAGTTTAAAAATCCTTTTACCAAAGTGCACTTGTTTAATACCCTTATCAGATCGTCTGTAGAATATGCTAGTGTGGTGTGGTCTCCGCTTTATGATGTCCACTCGAATAGACTGGAAAGAGTACAAAAACGCTTCCTGTGGCATCTCTCGTATCAGTGCTACCTAGCCAAAACCCTCCCTTCGTATAAAGACCGATTGAAGTACTTTTGTATGAAAAGTTTGGTTCAAAGGCGAGTTTTGCATGACTTGATATTTCTCTATAAGTTGGTGAACGGACATGTTGACTGTCCTGATTTGCTTAGTCGTATTAATATAAATTGTCCATATAACATCCCTCGGCAGGGCACGTATAAGCTTTTTGCAGTCTCACACTATAACTCGAACCTGGGTAAACACACTCCGCTTTCACGCATTACTGACACCTTTAACCGCCTAAATAAGACTATGAATCTTGACATTTTCAATACCAGCCTTTCCAATTATCGTTATAGGGTATTAACAGATTTATAGCTTTATTTTAGTCAATATCGTTTGAATGTCTTGGTTGATTCAGGAAGTCTAATATTATGTTTAGAGAACTAAATCTCGCTAATAAATCGCTTTTTTTTTGTTGTAAGTAATTAACTTTTTTTTTTTTTATAATTTAACTCAGTTAGTTACTAGGTTTTTCTTTTGTAAACTGTTTTGTTTACTTTATTGTATCTCTTTGTCCACTCTTTGTACTGTATAATATGCATGCCGTGGTAGCCTGTAATTAGGACTGCATGTTATCTTGTATTAATTCACATTCTGTTTTTTGTATGTGTACATGTGTGTCTTGTTGGCTGTCCTAAACATATAAATAAATAAATAAACGTCAATTTTGGATTGCAAGTATACTCTTAGTTTTTTTTTTAGTTTGAGATTAAGTACTAAGTATACATTTTTTCATTGCAAAACGAACCCGATTAATTCATAACCCAATAGTCAATATAGTCAATTATATAGATTAGATTGGATTTATCCCAAAATTCACAAAGAAACATTACATTGAATTACGTTGAAAAATTACATTGAATCGTTCAGCGCTCACGCGTCAAAACATCCTTGTATCGGACTTTGTGCCCTTAGCAACAGCCACGGAGGTGGGACACCCACAGACGCTATGGTGTGCTGTGCTCAGAAAAACAAATGAAAAAAACATAACATGAAAAAAGGAAAACATTAACTTACAGACGACGATGTCACGGAATGCTGGGCCATACTCGCGGTTTCTTGGAACCAGTCACTTGAACCGATCCTCGGCGAGTGGGAAATTATTGCTTGACTTATGGGTTCCGTAGAAATTTAAAAAATAAAACTACAATTAATATAAAATATAAGTATAAGGAGGTACCTACATTCCTTATTTCGTTTTTCATATAGGTAAGGGGGAATTTTCTTTGACGTTTTTGTTAGAGATTTTCGGGTGGAGAACTGTCATTACTGTCATACTTTCCAAACAAAGTTTGACAGTAATGACAGTTCTCTGTCATTACTGACATACTTTCCAAACAAAGTTTGACAGTAATGACAGTTCTCCGCCCGAAAATCTGTCAGAAAAACGTCAAAGAAAATGGGTGGGAGAAAGTTCTTAAGGTTGAGGTCTCGAGTTTCGCAATAACAGAAATATATTTCGAAGTAAACGCGGATCGGTCGACTCACTTTGTGAACGAGGGGGTAAGGATATCCCACCGTAGTTTCAAACTTCTACTGATTAAAAACCCCAATGGTTTTCAACTGTCCCTAGTTTTCAATGGTTCCTGGGCACTCAGAAGACTCACTTCTTCTCTACGCCCTTCACAAGTGACCAGCCTTTGAGTGAAAATTTTCAGTTTCATTTACATAGCAATAAAGTATAATATTGTAATCATATGTACTGTCAAATAAAGAAATAAAAAATAGAGTTTAAGTTTCTACCTACAACGACCGTGCTGATAACTCGTAAAACTGAAACACTCCATTGCGGAACCCTAAATTAGGCGTCTAAAATTCCGTTTCTTGAAATAAGCACAACACAATAGGCCCATAATTTTACTCGAGGAGACCCATAAAATTCGCTGGATTATATTCCGCGGCTTCTCCTTTGAAATGCGAAATGCAGAAGAGATTGAAAATATATTTGGAACGGCTTAAAAAATACCTACAACACAGTGGCGTGCACTGGCTTTTACGACAATGTAGGCAGTAATCACCAAGCATTGACACCTATGTATGGGTAACTTGTCTTTACGAAACACAGGTACCTACCTATCTACTCACCTGGCAAACGGTGTTTTGCCAATGTACATTATTAACAGTGTTTCTCTGCTATTATATACATATAAACCTCTCTCTAAATATCTCAGCATACATAGCGACAGAAAGCAGTAGGCGAATTGGTTTTTTACTACATAATATGAACGGTACAGGCAAAGAATAGGGAATGTTCTAATGAGTTGATTTTGAAAAATACACATTCAAAAGTCATGAACATTCTTAGTTTTTTCCTTTCCACCAAAAGCAAAACCGCCTTTTTTGCGCTATCTAGTTGTTTTCTTTAAAAGCTAATGATTCGGAATAAAAGTACCTACCATAGACAGGAAGTTTCTTCCAATGGATAATTGGATAAAAAAAAATAATGTCAAACGATTACATAAAAGACCACGGAGTGCGCTAATGAAGCTAAAAACAAAAATCTATAGCTTTATCTTTGTTTTCTTTCTGGCTTGTTACCTATATGTTTAAAAGCAATGCGTACTTGTGCGGTCTTAAGCTGTGAAAATAATAATAAATATTAATTAATCTAGTAGCTTTGTAAGCGCCATCTGTCATATAAAAACAGCATCTTTTTTTTTATACATTAGCTCATTGAAAACAAAAAAAGTGACATTCCTTGTTCTTTGCCTGTACCCTTCATATAGTCCTCATCATCATCAGCCACATAACGTCCACTGCTGGACTAGGACCTCCCCCGATGATTTCCGTCATTTGGAGTGAAATACCAATAATCGTTGGCGATCGCAGTGGTGTTGTGGTTTGAGCGCTGCTGAACGTTCTCTGGAGAGCTCCCTCGATCGCCTCTTACGACTCCCACGACGGTAATACACTCGGGAGCAATGAAAAGTGGTCAGTTAGAAAATTTTAAAAATCTCTAAAATTAAGAAAGCTAGTTTAATTAAATATAAGTATAGACCATTTAATAGCCCTTGAATAAAAAAGTAAAATGAATAAACATGTTAATTTTATTTACAAAAAACTAAGTAAATAAACAAAAAATACTGCAAAACTATCTTTGAAACCAAGAAATATAAGATTTTCTATGAACCCTAATGATTTTCTTCTAATCTTCAATATTTCGTATTGCCTCCTCGTGCCTGGATAACCGCATTTATGCGGTTTGGCATACCTACTGTTCACCAAGTTCCTCAGCCGATTTTGGGGAATGTTTTCCCATTCTTCGGTTAGAGCATTTCTAAGCTCAGCAAGAGTTATCGGGGGAGGATTTCGTTGTGTTTATTTATACAGCATAAATTGGTGATTCATTAAGTTTAATTTGTATTTATTATAATATATGTTTTTACATTAACCTCTCTCATACATTTATTTCTGTAATTTAAAGAAAAGAAGAATACAATCTGTTACGTATGAAGTGGCGTACGCTTCACTCGTAACAGATTGTAATAGGAATATTGCTAAGCCATGTACCATAACATAAATAAAAAATAAATACACATCACGCCAATCCCAAAGCGGAGTAGTCACTTGCTAAAGCAAATGCCCACCAAGCGTATATAATCCAACATAAAAAAATAATCTAGGTACACTAATATTATAATGAGAAAACCTTTGTTTGTTTGTTTGTAATGAATAGACTCAAAAACTTCTGGACCGTTTTAATAAATCTTTCACCATTCGAAAGCTACATTATCCACAAGTAACATACCTAGGCTATATTTAAAAAAAAAAGCGCGAGTAACACTGCGCGGTACTTCTAGTCATTAATAAAATTATAACGTCCTTTTTTTATAAGTGGTGCTTGTACTCATGTTTATTAAGCCTATTAACAATCATGCAAGAATAAAAAGTGAGGTTTAAGCCGCCGGGAATATCTGTCTATCTGTATACCTACCTGGCTTCTCAGACCAAAGACAACTAGACTCGAGTCCAGAACGTAATTCCGAAACTTCTTTCCCGATGCCGACAACTCCGAATATTAGTTTCTCCGACGACTGATTGTCCGAACAATCGCTTGGCCGCTTCAAAAAAGTCCGAGTAGGTACTGCCTTTGCCGATATCCGGTTGTACGTTTCACGTTTCGTCAATACTTACTCAACTACACAAGATATACGTACGTAGATGAAACTACCTAATTAAAACAAATCAGCACACAACTATAAAAAAATGTCATTTTTAAATAGAATAGAATAAGTTTATTTCGCATAAAATACAGGTATTACATTAATTACAGTTGTTATGTCAAATTAGAGTGTCTTGTCCGTATTTTCGCCTTTATACAAAGCATGCAAAAATTCCATAAGATAAAATATGTACAATAAGTTCTATCATTTAAAATAAGTAGGTACATTACGTTGGTGCTATATTACTTTATCATGCTTAAAGATAAAGATATGCATGCTAATGTGCAGATACAATTACAAAGAATCACCTAGAAAATCGGAAATTTTGTAGTAACATTTATTTAGTAACATATTTTTTATTTAACTATCAGATGATGAAGTTCTCAGATGATGAAGAAGAGCGTCTGTGGTCCAGTTGGTCGGACACTTGACTTGTAACCGGGATGTCCCGGGTTCGAGTCCGGCTACTGGACGTGTACCAATGGGACTCTTTTTTCAGAGCCTATGTACGCAACGCAACGCTCGTACGGTGAAGGACAACATCGTGATGAAACCAGCACACCAAAAGGTGTGTGAACCCTATAACGGCGATGGGCTCACCCCCTGTCACGTTTGGTTAAATACGCTTGGTGAATCGTGGGTACTTGCTTTAGCAAGTGCCTCTGCCTACCCCTCTTTGGGATTAAAGGCGTGAAGTGTATTTAATTTATTTTTTATTTATGATGAAGTTATCGAACGTAGCGCTGTCTGTGCGCTGCATCATGGTGGCCCGTAGATTTTCCAAGTGTAGTACTTACAAAAGTTAAGCGAACACTTTTCAGGACCTTTTGTCAATCCTTCTACCCGTGTAGTTTATGGGGCTCCTACAGCGGAGCATATACCTACAGCGCACTACGCGTTCAGTACAATGATGCACTTCGTTTTTTGTTGCGAAAACCTCGGTACTGTAGTGTGCCGCAAATCTTTGCGGAGGCACACATGTTGACGACTTATTTGCCATCACCATGGCAGCCTACTGCGGACATTTGTATGTGCTCCGCTGTAGGATACCTATAAACTACTTACACGTGTAGAAGGATTGACAAAATGCCCTGAAAAGTGTTAGTATAACTTATGTACTACACTTGGAAAATCTACGGGCCACCATGTTGCAACGCACAAACAGCGCTCTACGTTCTTGCTCGATATCTTCATCATCTTATCAGCAGTAAACGGTGTCAATTTGTTTGTAGTTAGGTCTTGTACATTATCCATGAAACCAGTGCTGAACAAAATTAAACCTCCCGCGGAAAACAGATCAACTTGTACAGCTGATGTCGTTAGTGTAACGTGTCGAAACAGTGACTTTTTGAGGGTAGTTCCGGATTCGCAGCCAACCAGTGAACGACGCCGCCGCCGTACTCCAGTCAGCTCGCGAGCACGACACATGTAACTGTGTCGAAACGTCGGGCAAACAACGAAGGTAAGCTGAATGCTTGTCTTTGATTAATCTTCGCGCTATAATACCCGTTTTAAACATTTAATATCATTGTACATTATCATTTCAATTTGTTACCTAACTACCTAATTAGATTTAAGTTATTACTCCAACATTTTGGATGCTCAAAATGTTTATGTTGCGAGAATAAATGTATTTTCTTTCTATCTGATAGTTTAAAAATTACCATTTTTTATAGGAAAATAATAAACTGTACATCAAAATTACTAACTTGCACACCTAAAAAGCCAAAGTTATCATCAGAATGGCAATTAGAAGACCAAATCAGTAATTTTGTCGCTAAGTCAGTATTTTAGTTAGGTTAGGTTAGACTTTTTTGATGCACGTTTAAATACTATCCTTTTTTATAGTTGTGTGCTGATTTGTTTCAATTAGGTAGTTTCATCTACGTACGTGCGTATCTTGTGTAGTTAAAGTATTGACGAAATGTGAAACGTAGAATCGGATATCGGCAAAGGCAGCACTCGGACTTTTTGAAGCAGCCAAGCGATTGTTCGGACAATTAGTAGTCGGAGAAACTAATATTCGCTACTAGTTTCTGTGTCGATTGTCAAACGCTTACAGCTAAATAAATGCAGTGACATTTCTTTCAGTATTGATTGAGGTTGTTGCAGAGTTTCAGTCATCAGAGGGTTTGATTGATGATCGACATAGAACACCGTAGCGTCATCTTTTAAGAAAATAGCAAACTAAATTTTAAAAAAAATGCCAAATTCAACACTTTTAGCATTCAACTTAATAGGAAACCAACGTTAAAAAAACTAAGCATGATGGGAATATTACGATTATAATAATAAATAAATAAATATTTTACAACAACACACACATTGCCTTCATCCCATGTTAAGTAGCTAAAGCACTTGTGTTATCAGACAACGAAATATACTTGAATACTTTTTTTCTTTTAAATACATACTTATATAAATAAAACACCCAGACACATCCAACAAGTACTTAAAAACTCATCACCTAAATACCTGTCAGCGGTGGGAATCGAACCCACGACCCTACGGAGCAGAGGCAGACATGCTGACCACTACACCAATGGGCCCGTCAAATTATGGTTCGATTGAAAAAGGAACACCAAAGAAACACAATATTTAACTTAAACAAATTTTATTACATACATAAAATTTCCATCTAGATATATTACAATATGACATTTCCTCTAAAGATGTTCAGAGTATTTAGGCAGCTTGGTCTTAGTGAGCAGGCCGGAGTCAGTGCTGTTGTAGCCTTCAATAAACTGGAAAGCTGGGTGACTGTCGATTACCTGGCAAGTTTAATAAAAACACTAAATTAAAAAAAAATATATAGAATATACACTTCACGCCTTTTAATCCCAAAGCGGAGTAGGCGGAGGCGCTTGCTAAAAATGCCCACGATTAACCAAGCGTATTTAGCCCAACGTGACAGGGGGTGAGCCCATCGCCGTTATAGGGTTCACACACCTTGTGGTGTGCGGGTTTCGTCACGATGTTGTCCTTCACCGTACGAGCGTTGCGTTGCGTACATAGGCACAGAAAGAGTCCCATTCCTATGCGTCCAGTAGCCGGACTCGAACCCGCGACCTCCCGCGATCACAAGTCAAATATCCGACCAACTGGACCACAGACGCTGTCACTAAATTAATAACATTGTAAAAGGACTTTCGCTCGTAGTTATACTGAGTGTATAGCGTTGCCAGGCGTCCGGATAAAGCCGGACATCATCATCAGCCCATATTTGTCCAATGCTGGGCATAGGCCACTCCAATTAATCTCGGTTGCGAGAATAAATGAATTCTCTTTCTTTCTTTCAATTACACGCCACTGTGATCTGTTTTCGGCTTGTCGCATCCAGCTTCTGCCAGCCAGCTTGCGTATATCATCAGTCCACCTTGCCTGAGGGCGTCCTACACTTCGATTGCAGAGACGCGGTCTCCACTCGAGAACTCGTTTGCTTCAACGGTCATCGGTTCTACGGCTACTATGGCCGGCCCATGCTAAACCGATGAGCTATGTCTATGTCGGTGACCTATTCTCTGCCGGACATAGGTAGGCTATTTTATTCTAAAACAAACTATTTGTGTTACTACTAGTAGTAAAAATGGTAGTACTACTAGTAGTAAAAGTGGTAGTACTACTAGTAGTGAAAATGGTAGTACTACTAGTAATAAGAATGAGTGGGTAGAAAAGGAATTCATACTTTAGTAGAAAAACCTGACAGTTTTCTCATCACTGCTTAACATCGGACAGGATGTCAAAAAGGTGTCAAACTTGTTTATAGTGTTTAAAAAACTGTAAATTACCAGATCCTTCTCCAAAACATCTTCTGGGCTGAGGATGAGCTCGGGAACGTCGATCCTGGGCACATTGAACTGATTCAAGAGGTAACACTTCTGGTTGGTGTACAGTTGCCTGCAGTCAGCCCAATCCATCTCTTTGGGGAGACGCCAATCCTTCATTTTGGGGTCCTCGCGCTCCACATACTGATCAAAGTTGAGTCGCTCAATGTCTTCCACGACCTGGTGGTGACGTAGGTTTTAATTTACAATTAATTGGGCAGGGAAACTCAGAACAAATATAAATAGACTTGCAAATCTAAAACTTATGTTTAGATTACTTTAAAAAAAGAACCGAATATAACCATTTGACAGTTTTGTGGTTACCTCATGGATGTTATTGTCGGAATTGATTGACAAAATTTAATAAGATTTAGAAAAGTCGCGCCTATACACCCGGTGAAGAATATTGGGTTATACTGTCTGTGCGTGGTTCATTAAAAAATGATCTAAATTTTAATGGGGCCAAAAAGAGAAAAACCAGCTTACAAGTAAAAACAGAATCATACAAATTGGTTACAGAGTTAAAAGTTTTGTGGTAAAAAACATAAACAAAACACAGACGAATTAACAACCTCTCCCTAAAGTCGGTTCTTTTTTCTTTACAGTTATTATAAAAATTAAAAATAAATACACTTCACGCCTTTTAATCCCTAAGCGGGGTAGCCAGAGGCACTTGCTTAATAAGCAAATGTCCACGGTTCACCAAGCGTATTTAACCCAACGTGACAGGGGGTGAGCCCATCGCCGTTATAGGGTTCACACACCTTGCGGTGTGCAGGTTTCATCACGATGTTGTCCTTCACCGTACGAGCGTTGCGTTGCGTACATAGGCTCTGAAAAAGAGTCCCATTGGTACACGTCCAGTAGCCGTACTCGAACCCGGGATCTCCCGGTTACAAGTCAAGGATCCGACCAACTGGACCGCAGACGCTCGACCAACTGGACCGCTGACGCTACAGTTACAGTTATTATATGATGTCAAATGATAAATCGCGGGTGGTCGCCAGTGTTGTATATATCATACTCACAACTTCAACATCACCGCCACCAGTCCAGTCGTAGACCAACAGCTCAGCATGGTTGGAAATGTCCTGCAGGTACTTGTCCTTGTACTGGCGTTCCATTTCCGTCAGGAACTCTTTTGTGAGGGCCTTCCCCGACACTTCATGCTGAAGACCTCGCGCTTTGATAGATTCCTGCACCTGTAATATAATTTTTTTTGTTACTGTGATGTAGGTTACCTGGAAGAAATCGCTCTGAGCGATAGGATCGACTTTTACCAATCTTACCATTGTTTGTTTTATATTTTGTAATGTACAGTGTGCCATAAAGAGAGATTCATTCAGTCATCTATTAGGATCTAGGAAACCCATGGTTCTGGGACAAGAACATTTCCTTTCTTTTTCCCATTTTTTTAGCGCTGCTGCCCCCCTAGCACAGCACTCCAAGAAATAAGTGACAAGACAGATAACGCGCTGCGATTTGTTGAAACTAGCTGAGTCGCACAAAGCGTGACATACCAGCCAATCAGAGCGCGAATTTGTTCTATGTCGTGTCTTTATTGACGCGCGTGCTAGGCCTACTGGATGGTGGTCAAACTCTTGTTCACTGAACAATAAAAGATAAAATCTACCATCAGTTGGAGACCTATAAGCCAATGTGCAGTTGAGATGAGAGTTTTACAGTGAGTACTTCAGTGAATACCATACAAAGGGTTCATTATCCAACACAAACAACAAACACACAAACGGAACAAAAACTATTATTATTATATCAGATATATTTCTGTAATTGGCTGAACAACTAACAGTGCTGGGTGCAAAGTCTGCTATACTTTAGCATGGCAATATCAAACAATGTACTCCTGTTATTGTTAACAATAGTAAAACAGCAATGAACAGTTTGTGTCAGAAACATACAGTCTGTGTGAAACAGAACACATGGACTTTGGTAGGTGGGGGCGGTCCAACATCTCCACTGCAACCTGCAACTACCGATTTCATTGGACCACTAGCAATTCTACTACATCAATAACAGACTTCAACATACATTTTTCACTGTATATAACATCCAACTGTATCTATAC
>SJJU01070408.1:0-18081 GCA_012932125.1 Conopomorpha cramerella
TTATTTATTTATTTATCAGACAACTTAAGTCCAAAATATGTTAGTAAAGTAAGGCTTAAGAGTATGTTAGTACTTAATAACTAAACATGATTTGGTTCTCTGTACAAGAACCCATAACATTGGGTTATCAAACCTATCTGCGATAGCCTTTAGGATCCCGTTGCTGCTGCCACGCACTCTGCTCAGCAATGAAGCAGTCTGTTTACGCCAGACGGCGTGGAAGCCGTCGACACGTGCTGAGGCAAACATGCTTGACGCACTGCAGAAGCGCGGCAGACGCAACAGCGCCCTAAAAGCATTATTATATTGCACACGCAGAGCGCTACAGGCCCTCGCAGTGTACGAGAACCACAAGTCCGCCGAATATAGAGACGTACAATAAGCCCGAAAGAGGGTGATTTTGACGTTATCTGTACATTTGGCGAACCTGCGAGCCAGCATGTTCGCTCGAACCGACAGCGCCCTGCGTGCTCTCTCCATATCTTCATCGTCTTTAAGGTCATGGGTAACCCAGTGCCCGAGATATTTAAATTTATATACCCTCTTTAAGGGGACGCTATTTAGTGTTATTAATGGGATGAATGCGGGACACTTAGTACCAGCCCTAAATACCATGAACTCTCCGTCTTTTGAACATTATACCTTAAACCGTGCGACTCAGCATAAGACTCACATTTCTGGAGCAACTTCCTTAGTGCGCTCACTGAGGGAGCCAGCAGTACCATATCATCGGCATAGCTCAGATTGTTGACATTTACACCATCCATATAGCAACCCACATGCATACTGCTGAGTTCCTCAATGAGGGCGTTGACGTACAGGTTGAAAAGCAAGGGCGAGCTTAGTCCCCCCTGCCTAACCCCGCACTCCAACCTGTACGGCTCCGAGAAATTACCAGCCCATACAACCCGGTTCACCTGATTGAGGTACCAAAACTTAAACAATTCTATTGCATCAATAGGTAAACCGGATTGTTCAAGCTTGGGCCATAGAACATCATATGAAACCATGTCAAATGCTTTTGACAGATCCATAAAACAAGCATAAACTGGCGTCTGTCTATCCGTATAATACTTGACAGTGTGTTTTAAAGCTAAAATGGCTGTGTCGGTAGACAACCCCTGCCGAAAACCAAATTGAGCATCATTTATTTTGACATATTTATTTTTAGCACACTATCAAGTACTTTGGCTATGACCGTAGCAAGTGATATAGGCCGATAGTTAGACTTGTCTGACAAATCACCCGTCTTGCATTTAACAATTGGTACAACATGTGTGTGTATTAAGTCAGGCGGCAAGTACGAATGATTTAGACACAAATTAAACATCAACGCCAAGACGCGAGGAAGGTGACCTCCTGCGTGCCTTAAGTGTTCAATACAGAGTCCATCGTGACCAGGAGATCTGCCGCGACGCATGTTTCGGATTGCTATCTTAACATCTTTTGGCGTAATGACAACAGTCCCAGCCCCGAGGGACCCCGTCCCAGTCCTTTGGCAGGGGGACAAGGGTGACCTGACCGCAAAGTGCTCCTTGAAGATGTTTGCAATTAAAGAGGAGTCAGCAGCACCTTCGACACTTAACGGAACGCCAGGTTTACCTTTCAATCTGTTTGTACATTTCCAAAAGCCTTTAAAGTCTGAACTGTTGTGATTTGTTGCCAAAATATCTAATCTAATCTGTTCTTGGTGGTTCTGCACCCATTTAAGTTTACCTTTAAAGACCTTTCGCGCCTCAATCATATCTCGGTAAACAAGACCATTTAATGGTTTATTATGTAATATCCACAGATTGAACTTCTCCCTGGCATTCCGGTAAGAATCACTCACGTGCTTGTTCCACCCGGCCAAAGGTTTCCTACGACGACTGACATTATGTTTATTTACATATGTGCTAGAGGCCGAAACTGATAATATTTTTGTTATTCTACTGTACATTGAGTCTATTACACCGCAATGGTTTATATTGGTACATTTATTTTGAGAACATGTTATAAAATCAGTAGGAAAGTCTATCGATCTCAACTGCTCATTACACAACACTTCATATTTACGCATTTGTTCTGTACTACGATCTCCCCATCGTACCCTGTTATTAACATATTTACTTAGAGTACTCTTTTGTTTTATAATATTTAAATTACACTTTAATACTAATGGGTAATGATCCGACCAATACAGGTCGTAGTCAACATACATATCTGTAATACATTTCAAAGCGGCACTCGTAACAACACAATGATCTAACCATCGTTTGCAAGCGTGAGCCTCACTGACAAATGTGAATGTACCTGATGTTAAGCCTAAAATGTCTGTGTCAGCACATAACCATTCCTGTTCCGCAGTAAAAGCTAACAGTTCATTGTAAAAACGTTCGCCAGGATGTGCGTTAAAATCGCCTAGAATGAAAACAGACTCGATGTTTGATTCCTCTATAATAGCACTGATAGTGCTTAGGCAGTCTGTAAACTCCACAACATTGTCCGCGCAGTCAGTTGGCATATACACAGAGATCACTAGTACAGGTCGGTCATTAGTCGTAATACGAATGGCTGCTATTCGAGGATTGACGCATTGTACCACCGATACACACGCGAACACAGATTTACGCCATAGTAGAGCAACGCCACCATACGGCCTACCTTTAAGAATACCGTTTTCGATATCCACGGCAGAAGTCCCAGTACTCCCAAAGTCTTCGTGAACGTCCGCCAGATACTGTAGGTCAAAAGGAAGTAACCAGGTCTCCTGCAACGCAATTATATCAGCCGTCCCACATATATGCCTTATACCATCTACCGAACGTTTCACGCTCTTGCAGTTATATGTTACCATGGTCGTAGTTGTACTATACATCGTGTATCGGAGAGTGTTTCTTTTCTGTGCTCTGATTCAGTTCGGGAGCTGTATACGGCATAAAACGTCGACACGATATACCGTCAGGCCAGAGGTCATCTTTTAGATATAACTCTAATTTATGTTTCTGAACTAACATTTTGTAGCAATTATACCCACGTTCATTCCGCATTCTGATTTTATGTAGAATTACTCTCTCGTTGGTTCTTGATAAAAGATAGTCTATAATGTCATTTTCAGATGTATCCCTATGGACATTTGACACAAAAAGAGGAATTTTTAAATCAGCAGGCTTAAATTTTGCATCAGTATTAACAATCGCTGACCCTATTATGCTCTCACTTCTGTTTTTATATCTTTTCTTCTGTACTTGTATCCATTTATCGTCATTTTCTTTCGTTTTCCATAGACAGTCATCTTGCGCCACAATTTCGGCTAAAGTCCTATTATTGGTTTTTTGCATGCCTATGGCCGGCCTAAGGGCACTGGGTCGCGTGACGTCATAGCTCAGCTGTTTGGTGACACCGTTGTTTTGACGCTCATTATTCACTATATGCGGCTGCTGCGGCGGCGGGTGTGAATCATACAGATCGGCAGAAGCTATAGGTGCGAGAGGGCAAGCACTATTTCTTTCCGTTGCCACTCCATTACACCGACCGTTTGTGTCTTTGCCTGTCTCCGGTAAATTAGTTGGTGTTATGTGGGTAGGTGAATCAATATTTAAAATTCCAATGGGCCCACTTTCCAGCAAATAACCTCCTCGCCTTGTATTTATATATTCTGTATTTTCTAAGGATGAGTATTTTATCTCGCTTCTCAACCTTTCTAGATGCTCTTTTGTTGCATAGTTTTCCTGTATCTGCTTAACCTGAGACTGCAGCAAAACAATATCCTTCAATACTCTCGTCGTATCTACATGGTCAAAGGTCACCGGTGGCAGTTTTTGCAATTCCTTAGCCACGAAAATGGGAGTCTTATCGGGATCCGTGTTCTTAAGGGCATTTATAATATCATCGATACACTTTCTTTCCTTGTTTTTTCTCCGTGACACAAATTTTACGGTTGTTGTTATTGACGTAAACAAAAGAGTTTTAGCCGCTTCGATTTCCGATGTCGAAAACGCACTTTCACACACTCTAACTAAACTCTCCTCGTCCATCACATCTATTTTGTTCTGAGCAAAACATAATAGTTCGTTAGTTAATAAAACATAATAGTGATTACCGGATGCTAAATAAAATTACAGTTCCTGACAGATATCCACTACCAAGGCTGTTGGATTTTACGTACATCTTGGAGGATAAGATATGTTTTTCAAAAATTGACGTAAAAAGAGCTTACCATGCTGTTCCTGTCGAGGAGATGGAAAAAACAGCGATAACGATACCATTCGGTTTATTTGAATTTCCAAGAATGCCCTTTGGACTACGTAACGCCGGACAAACATTTCAAAGATACGTAGATTCCTTGTTTCAAGACCTAGATTTCGTATTTAAATTCGTCGATGATTTTTTGCTTGCATCAGCAAATGAAGAGGAGCACCGTCAGCACTTGGAAATTGTTTTCGAGCGATTGCACAAAAACGGAATAACAATAAATATTAGCAAGTGCGAATTTTTTAAAAGGGAAATCGATTTCCTCGGTTATCATATTATAACGAGCCAAGGAATTAAACCCACAGAAGAAAAATATAAAGCTCTATCCGAATACCCTAATCCCAAAACAGTAAAAGAATTAAGAAGATTTTTGGGAATGATTAACTTTTATAGAAACAATCTTCCAAACATCGCTCAATATCAAATACCACTCAATAAGTTATTAAGAGGATCCCATCGAGTGGACTACTGAAGTTCAGACAGCATTCGAACAATGTAAGAAATGCCTAATAAACGCTGTCACGACCGCACCTCCATATCGACAAGCGACTTTAGCTTTAATGACTGACGCCAGTTTGTCCTGTGTAGGTGCAGTCCTTCAACAGAGATGCGGAAACACCTGGCAACCTCTGGGATTTTTCTCAAAAGCATTAAGTGACGCCCAGAGAAAGTACTCAACGTTTGACAGACAGTTGTTGGGCATTTATATGGCAATAAAACATTTCCAAAGACTTGTTGAGGGAAGAGAGTTTACAGTGTTTACCGACCATAAGCCACTAGTTTATGCTTTCACAAAGAAACCATCATCAAACGATACTCCGAGACGTGTCCGTCAGCTTGATTACATTTCACAATATACAACGGATATCAAACACGTCTGTGGAGAAGATAACGTCGTAGCTGATGCATTATCTCGAACAGTGAACGAGCTACGTGCACCTTCGCCTATCGATTATCAAGCCTTATCAAAAAGTCAGCAGCAAGATAATGAACTCGACGAATTAAGAAAGAATGCGAGATTAAAAATTCAGATGCTGAGGGACCCAGAGACAATGGCAACAATAGCATGCGACATTTCTACAGGAAGACCTCGTCCTTATTTGCCGAAAATTTTTAGAAAAGAAATATTTGATTATATACATGGAATGAGCCACCCAGGCAAAAATCGGACTAGAAGGCTAATAGCGAGCCGGTACATATGGTACAACATGAACAAAGACATTGGAGAGTGGTGTAAAACCTGTTTATCTTGTCAAAAATCTAAAGTATGGAAACACACGAATTCACCAATCGGCAATTTCATGCATTCTCAGCGCTTCGAGCATATTCATGTTGATATTGTCGGACCTCTTCCGACCTCCCAAGGGAAGAGATATTTAGTAACGATGATTGACCGATGCACATCATGGCCGGAAGCAATCCCTGTCGCTGATATTAACGCAGAGACGATCGCACGTGTTATTTATTTATTTTATTTAACACTTTATTGCAATAAATGTACAAAAGGCGGACTTAATACTAATGTATTATCTACCAGTCGACCCCACAGCATGGGAAAGAGTAGGTAATTGCGGGTCAGTATTAATAAGAGTTTAATAACTTGGTACATAATAACATGGTATAGATACCTACATATATTTCTAGGTAACTATAGTTACAACACTGTTTTAATACTAGAAGTATGTTACATAAGAATTTAAAAAAAAAATATAGTTTCAAATACTACATAGATATATATATATTATATAATAAATATACTAAGACATTTATATTACTTAATAAACTACATAAATACATATGTGTACAAATATAAAAGAGTACATACTACATAAACTGCATATATATATCAATGACACATAAGAAGTTAATTATTATAGGAAGCTAGATAGTGCATCTTTAGGAGGTTTTTGAAAGAAGGTCGCGAGGGGGCTTTTCTGACATCAGTGGGAAGGGAGTTCCAGAGACGGACAGCAGTCACGGCAAAGGAATTTGACATGAAGCCAGATTTGTGGGTGGGAACATTAAGTCGAAAGTTACTAGATGAGCGTAAATTGCGGGAGTGATTGGAGGTTACAAACGAAAATGAGGCTTTGAGATAATTGGGAGTTCGGGGGTCAAATAATATACTGTACAAAAGACAGAGTATCCTAACATTTCTGCGTTCCCTTACTCGTAACCATTTCAGTTGGGCGCGATACGATGAAATGTGGTCATATTTCCTCAGACAGTATATAAATCTGATGCCAGTGTTAAGAAGACGATCAAGTTTATTGAGGAGTTCCTCAGTAAGATCTAGGTAACACACATCAGCATAGTCAATAATGGGAAGGAGGGAGTTCACTAGGGATATTTTGGTTTTCTCAGGGAGGAAGTTTTTATATCTGATTATTGAGTGGAGAGAAGCGTAAAACTTTTTGCTGACATTCTCGATATGAGCCCTCCAATTCATCTGACTGTCAATGACTAGACCTAGATTAGTGACAGTGGGAGTAAAAGCTATAGGAGAGCCATTGAAAGACAGACTTAAACCGGAGAGATCAATCTTCTGTAATTGCTTAGAACCGCCTATGATTATTGCCTGGCACTTGTCAGGGTTAACGGATATACCATAGCTTGCTGACCAGTTATAAATCTCCTTTAGGTCTTTGTTGATAAGTGCCAGGGAACTCGCAATTTCATCAGGTCTGCCAGTAGTATAAAGCTGCAGGTCATCAGCGTAAAGATGGTAGTGAGAAAGAAGATTTGGGGTGATCATGTGGATAAATAATGCAAATAAAATCGGAGAAAGAATCCCACCCTGCGGTACACCAGCTCTGAGATCGCACCAGTCAAAGACATCCTGACCAGCGCGAACTGCCTGCCGACGACCACTGAGGTAGGAGGAGAACCACTTTATAGTATTATCAGTGACGTTGAAATGAGTGAGAACGGCCAAGAGAATGTCGTGATCCACGGCATTAAATGCATTACTGAAGTCAATAAGCACCAACACCGTGACCTTTTGCGCTTCCATTGCAGCACGGACATCCTCTGTGACCTTGAGAAGGGCTGTGGTAGTGCTGTGGCCACTTCGAAATCCAGATTGAAAAGGATTAAGTAGGTTCTCCTTCGAAAGATATTCTGTGAATTGCAAGTTAACCACAGATTCTAAAACCTTGGATAGATATGGGAGTATACTGATTGGCCGATGATCCTTAGGAAAAATCGGGTTGTTGGTTTTGGGGAGAGGAAGTACAAAAGCTTGACGCCAGATATCTGGGTAGGTGGAAGACGAAAGAGAAAAGTTGATGATGCACTTGATAACGTTAATTACAGATTCTTTGATGTTGAGGATCATTATTCTACCAATGTCATCACAACCAACTGCATTGGATTTAATAGAAGTAAGAATTTTACTAATGGTGTCCACACTGACTGGAGAGAATTGAAAACAAGGGACGTTAGGTCGGGGCAAGCCATTAATTGTAACCAATGTGCTGGTTTTAGTACTGTGAGGAAGGGGAGTGCACTTCGAGAAATGTTTATTTAGGTCCATTAAATCAAAAGTACCCACAGCAAAAGAATTTGATTTAGACCTGGCTACACCGAGAGATTTAAGAAATCGCCATATTCCAGCGGGAGATGATTGTTCGATTTGTTGAGATATATATCGGCGCTTGGTATTTCTCACCACCATATTACACCTATTCCTGGCAGCCTTATACACCAACCATTTTTCGTGGCAACGATCCCGCTTGTACTGACGAAACGCATGGTCACGCTTCGCCATAGCTTGTCGTACTGGAGGATCAATCCACGGAGATCGTTGATGTCTAAATGTGACTGATTTTATAGGGGCATGGTTGTCATATAACGTTGTGATGTGACTACAGAGATCTCGCACCATACCATCCACAGTAGTTTGAGAGGTAACATTGTCCCAATTTAAGTTCGCAGCATCAGCCTTAAGCTTCTCCACATCAATAGCGTTTAGCTTACGACGAGAAACAGTGACGGGCGTAGGTTTGGGAGGCTTTAGTTTATAAGAAAGGTATAACAAATCATGATGAGAGAAACCAGGGGCTGGGAGCTGGCCATAAGTGGCGACGAATTCCGAATCGGGGACTATAATTAGGTCAAGAAGAGTGTCGGTTGTACTGGAATGGTGAGTAGGGCTTAAAGGAAGTATAGAGAGATTAACTGAACTAATCACTGACTTAAAATTGACCGACCTCAGTGATTTGGATAGCAGGCACGTGTTGAAGTCTCCCATTATTACGTGATGTGTGTAATCCGAAGCAAGAGTCTCAAGCATTGTTTCAAAATTACTAAGGAAATCCGCGTTTGGTGGAGCATAGACTACACCAAGTACTATTTTTGACCTGAGCGATACTTCAAGGAAGAGACATTCAGCTGAAGCAGAGTATTCAGACGGCGTTTGTAGAAGCACTTTGTATGATATATGACTTCTCAAGTAGATTGCAACACCTCCTCCACCTTTACCAGTCCTGTCGTTTCGTATCAGCACAAATCCGGGTAAAGAGTAGCTAGTGGAGAGTAGTGAAGGTTTGAGCCAACTCTCGGATATCAGTACCGCGTCAATGTGCCGTGAAGAAAACGTCTCGACAAGATCAGCGTAGTGGCTCGGAATACTCTGGGCATTCACGTGACAAACGTTAAAGTTTTTAGGAAACGAAGTAAATTCATCACTTAAAGCATCACCCAGGACAAAGAAACTGTCATTGGCACTATGGAAAGAAGAACTAGAACTATCGGTTGTTTCAGCGGAATAATTATGTGTCATAATACGATATAATATAATAATAAACTATAAATATGACAAATAACCTATTTAAAGAAATTTACAACGCCAAAGGCACAATACAATAAATGCTAGGTCGAGACCCAACAGACGACATTAATCGGTTTACAAACTTCTACAAAATGAAAAAAAAAAACAAATAAAAATAAGGCACACAAATAAGAAAAAAATAAATAAGATTGTCCACACAAAATAACAACAATCCATCCAAATGTAACTTCATGTAACGAATCGTCATTCCGTGAGTTCACATCCAGCTGGGAGCAAAAATTAAACGCAGAAGGAACGGAAGTTATAGTAACGTCGTCGTTTCGTTTTGTTGTATAGCAAAAATGAAACGCACGGAACAACGGACGAAAAAAAAAGAGGGTAGTCAATAATTATAATACGATACACTGGCCACACTTGGAAAAATTGTTAGCTAAATAATATTAATAATAAAATAATGTTACCTGAGTAAATAACAAAAACAAAAATCAAAACACTTAATGAAAAAACATTATAAAATAAAAAAGGACGAAACTGTGTTACACAATTAGCCGCTGCGTTTCCTTGTAGCCCCTGTCGTCCTCCTGGTAGTTGGGGCCTGAGAGGCAGTGGACCGGGATCCAGCAGCTTTACTGGTCGTCATCGTGTCCCGTGGACTCGGCGCCGCCTGCAGCTGCTGAGGTTGAGGGAAACTGCTCTCCGCCTTCTCCGCCTGCGGCATAGTGTCAATACGCGAGCGCTCTCCGCTGGGCAGCTTCACGTACACAGCTCCGTCCCGTGTCCAGCAGCTAGGCACACCGAAGTGCTTGCGAACCTTCGAGAAGACCTCCTGCCGCACCCGGGTCAAAAACTCGCTCACTACGATGGCTGATGTCTTCAGTCTGGATTTGTTTTTCCAGACGGCCAGTTTGCTCGAGTAATTTGAAAACCGTACAAGGATTGGACGTGGCCGCTTATCATTTGGTCTACCAAGACGGTGGCAGTGAGAAATGGACGAAGCCGTGATGTCCTTTAATGACATAGTGCTGTTGATAACACTAAGGACTTTTGCTACTGGGTTTTCCTCATCTTGCTCCTTGATGCCACCGAATAAAAGGACTTTGCGGCGATTATAGGATTCGAGATCGTCGCACTTTGTCATGAGGACGTGCACTTGGTTCTGGAGCAACTGCAGTAGGGTTAACACTGTACTCTTAAACTCTGAGAACTCCTGTGAGAGTGCGGTGATATCTGCTGATGGTGTGTGGCCAGCCAGCTTCAGCTGCCTCGTCTCAAAGTCGGACATCCTTTTGTCCAGCATGTCCTGGATTGACTTCTGTGTGTCCAAAAACTCTTGGATGGACATGGTGTATAAGTATTTATAGTGAAAGTTCAGTGACCGTTACAAATACGAACAGCTGTTGTCGTCAGTTGGTTTAGGAGTCAAATTAACTCATAGAACCCGCGGTATGTATATTTTCTTCTATAAATTAATTGCGTACCACAAAACAGTGTAATATTTTTAACTTTAAAATAGTATTATAAGTACAAACTAATTTAATAAAAATATTTATATGCGAATACGTGTACTTGTTTTGCTGACTGAATGATGTTAGGTTTTCGTGATTTTAAAATCTTTTCTCAATACCGTAGACTTAAAATTACCGGTCTGATGCATCTGCTGTATAAGACAGTGGCGTTTTAAAAGTACATACATACACTTCACGCCTGTCTCCCAGAGGGGTAGGCAGAGACTACAGATCTCCATTTGTCAAGATCCTGACATACCCCTTTAGCTTCATCTACATTCATACACCTTTTCATACATGACCTCCGGTTTCGAGTACTTTTCACGCCACCTTCGGTCAGGACATCACCAATCGGTCTTTATATGTCCTTCTGGGGCGACCTTTACGTTTTAACCTTTACACCAACCCGAGGAAAAGTAAGCGTCGTGATCCTTTCTTTCTACTCCACAGAGTCGTACTATCGCTGGTCTTCGTTCTCCCCTTACGCGTATAACAAATTTGTACAATAAATCATTTCTAAACTTTGATATCTTGGCATCATCCCCCACCACTTTTAAATCATAGATAATGAAACACGTTTGGTCTAATATTTATCCCTGAATAGTAGTATGTGATTATGCGTATTATATTATATATTTTATCTTTTTGTGTATGTATATATCGATAGGTATTAATATATGTATTTATTATTATGTTTTATATGTGTACGTTTATTAGTTACTGTCGTATCTTAGCTTTAAATCCTGCTCCTGCCTTAAATTGTTGCCTGTTTTGTTTTAATATATAATTTGAGACAGTTTATGTAATTAGCGGTTCATGGTGTTGACAATAAATATACTCAAATTGTTATTTAGTTTATAGTTTTAGTAAGTTTTATTCATTTGTATTGTTGTTTTTGAATCCAAATAAAATAAAATAAATTAAAAGTCCGCGAGCGTAATGGGAAACACCCCTTATTATGTCCGGCAGATCAAGGAGGTGATCCGTCAGGGCGTGGAGGTGCCGGAGGGTCAGAACGACCTGCGTCGCATGCAGCTGCGCGAGCTGGCCCAGCTCAACGGCACGCTGCGCGAGCACGACGGGCCGCGCTGCGCCAACTGCTCGGCGCTGGACCACCGCACGTGGCTGTGCCCCGACAAGCCCAACGTCACCAACTCCATCGTGTGCTCGTCGTGCGGCGGCGCCGGGCACATCGCGCGCGACTGCCGCGCCAAGCGGCCCGGACAGGGCCCGCCGCCGTCGCTCGCCGACAAGGTTACCTTTGCCGTTATATACTTTCTATTTGTTTACACCTTCACGACAAATAGGTAAATCCCACCAAAGACATTCTGTAAAAAAATGTGTGCGTATACTAGTGTACACACGTAAGAAGTGAAACTTCTTTATGATATTAAATGTTTAAAACGGGTATTATAGCGCGAAGATTAATCAAAGACAAGCATTCAGCTTACCTTCGTTGTTTGCCCGATCTCTTTATGGCCTTATTTTTCGCGAAATGATCTACATGCAACTTTCCAGAAATTGGTTAAATAAAGTTGAATTAGATAAAGTTTGAACAAAAGGATTTTATTATCATAGACATGAATACAAATAATATAATTATTTCACTTTAACTTTTATACATTGACCGATAGTTACAATCAGAAACTGAGGTTAACCTTAAATTTAAAAAAATATGGCGCGTAACGGAAAAAATGTGACGCGTCACGGAATTTTTTTTCCAACGCCGATAAAGAAGTTTCACTTCAACTAGCCAAGTCTCGATGGAGCTGCTTGCTCATCTCTAAAAAGTAATGAAATCTAGACAAAATCGTGCCAAGTCTAAGGTTGCGATTTCTTCATTACTATAGTTAGTGTTGTGTGACTTGGCCGTTGAGGGGTACTCGGCGGCGAAATGGTTCCAGTAAAGGATGGTACGGCAGTGTTTGTCTCACGCTCGACTTACGCGTATGAATCTGGGGGCAAGGTAGTGTGGTAAATGTAAGAAAGAAAACACGTAACTGTAACGTATTGTGGTAAATGTAAGGAAGACAATACATAAACATTTTGTTATAAAATGACATAAGAAGTTTCTAGATGGGCTACTGGGCACTTGACCCAAAAAACACGATTGGTTAATCAAAATTTCATGTGACAGTTTGCGTCATTTTCATTGGTTCATATGCGTCAAGTGTAACTAACGCCATCTGCATTCAGTTTCGCGTTTTCTGTCGTATAATGGTACTGGTGGCGCCGCCATAACCCCTTGAATGACTTAATGTTTATGACACAAGTACATACACTATAATAATAATAAATTATTTACCAAAACAGAAATACATTATGATTAAAACGTACATTGAGTTAACTTGATAAGTTTAAAAAAAAAACAATTCACCTCTACAATTAGCCCCACACTAGATATGCAAGTCTGTATCGTGGGGTCTGAGTTTACTTATACATTTAAAATGTTACTCAATTACTTACGTGCCGCAATGGAAAGAAAGCAATTCATAAAAAATTTACAATGAAAATATTGATTAAATCAGAATATAACAACAATTAAATTAAAAAATAAAACGTGAAAAATATTTATTCTAAAAATAAAACTAAATGAATCATACAATCAAAAAACTTACAATATGTAGTGTTCGTATGCGTTTGTGTATAGTGTGTAATGTATAATATGTGTGTAGTGTGTATATATTTTTTATATAAAACGCAAGCACATTGAACAATCGCAGGCCAAGATAGACGAGGAGTACATGTCCCTGATGGCGGAGCTAGGCGAGGCGCCGCCGGGGGGTGGCGGGGGCGGTGGAGGGGGCGGCGGGGGCGGGGGAGGTCGTCGCCCCGCGGCCGCGCCCGCGCCCTTATTTGCGCCCGCCGCGCCGCCTCGCGCCATCATGGCTCCGCATCACAACAACGGTGAGATTATATTTTACTAGAGGCAAACCGGACCACGCTTGGGATATGTCATTCGCTGTCAGCGGCATTTCGCTAAAATAACCAATATGGCGACTGTGATTGGACTGTCTGCAACAATAGAAATTAACAAAATACTCGAATAAATACACTTCACGCCCTTAATCCCAAAGAGGGGTAGGCAGAGGCACTTGCTAAAGCAAGTACCCACGGTTCACCAAGCGTATTTAACCCAACGTGACAGGGGTGAGCCCATCGCCGTTATAGGGTTCACACACCTTGTGGTGTGCGGGTTTCATCACGAAGTTGTCCTTCACCGTACGAGCGTTGCGTTGCGTACATAGGCTCAGAAAAAGAGTCCCATTGGTACACGTCCAGTAGCCGGACTCGAACCCGGGACCTCCCGGTTACAAGTTAAATGTCCGACCAACTGGACCACAGACGCTGCGAAAATCGAAAATTGGAATTTTGGATTTTTTCGAATCCAAAACCTACTACCAAACTTCGAGTTTTTTTATTAATTTTATTTCAGTTATGATTGAATATATGGAACCTCTTGACGAATTTATGAATATAGAATTCCAGTCCAGTTATGACGGGTAGTTTTTATCCACCTTCAACATAGCGACAGCTTATGTTGGTTCATCAGACACTCCTTATTTAACTTTTTAAGCATAGGGTTTTTGGAGTTTAGACATTCACAGATACTATGTTTTCTACAATAAATAACGTAATTCTCCCTTATGTAGGCATTACCTGAACTGAACTGGCGTATTTTGATAACTGAATGAAATTGAAATGTTTACCTTGTACGACTTGTGAATCGTATTTGAAAAGTGTATGTCCCCCGCAGGTCCGCCGGGCGGGTTCGTGCCGCCGCCGCCGCCGCTGGCCGCGCCTGCGCCCTGGCTCGGTGAGTCTCCCCCTCCGCTTCTTATTAGGTTACCTGGAAGAAATCGCTCTGAGCGATAAGGTCGCCATTTGCAATCTTACCATTGTTAGTTTTACATTTTGTAATGTACAGTGTGCAATAAAGAGTATGTTCATTCATTATTTTATCATCATATTTTTATTCAATAATTTTCAACATCATTAATATTTGATAGTAATTAATTAACTTCATCGTAGATCACATCGCTGCTTAACATCAGGAAGGATGGTGGTTAAACGCTTGTTCACTGTGATGATATTATTTTTAGTCACTAGAAGAATTAGAACTTACCAGTGACCCTTATATTGTTCGATCTTGTTAATTAGAATTATCCAAAAACTCAAAACCAGGGACGCCCCATCACCTACCTGTCTCTCGGCGTATAGGCCATTCCCTTCTAAGTCTTATGTAGTATGGGCCATTCCCTTCTAAGTATTATGTAGTATGGGCCATTCCCTTCTAAGTCTTATGTAGTATGGGCCATTCCCTTCTAAGTCTTATGTAGTATGGGCCATTCCCTTCTAAGTCTTATGTAGTATGGGCCATTCCCTTCTAAGTCTTATGTAGTATGGGCCATTCCCTTCTAAGTCTTATGTAGTATGGGCCATTCCCTTTTAAAATATTCCAATATTGGTACAGCGAGCATGCAGCCCCGCGCCGGGCGCGCCGTCCGCCGCGCCCGCCTTCCCGCCGCCGCCGCCGCCGCCGCCGCCCAGCCGCCGCCGCCCCGCCCTGCCGCCCAACATGCCGCCCAACATGCCGCCCGCCATGCCGCCGCCGCCCAACGGACCGCCAGGTAATATCTTCTTACATACTACATACCATAAGATAATGTACGATCAATTCTTAAGAGCCATTTAGACAGGGAGAGATTTTCGACTCGAACGGGCGAAACTCGAAAGGCGAGAGAAATCTTGAGACTTAGCTTTATGCTTAAAAGGAAATAAATAAATGGCCTCTTAGAACAGGAGAATACAAAAATTGTAATTTCTATTGTACATACACATACACACATACATACACTTCACGCCTGTCTCCCAGAGGGGTAGGCAGATACTACAGATCTCCATTTGTCACGGTCCTGACATACCCCTTTCTTTTCATCTACATTGTACTACATTCATACATCTTTTCATACATAACCTTCGGTTTCGAGTACTTTTCACGCCACCTTCGGCCAGGACACCATCAATCTGGTCAGCATATGTCCTTCTGGGGCGACCTCTACTCACCCAGCCCATTACATTACCCATATAAATCTCTTTCGTCAATCGACTTTCATCCATTCTCTCCATATGCTCCATATTATATTGTATGATCGCACTAAGACGTCTGACTGGCAATGTACCTACTAGACGTCTTCATCGGGATACTAGATTTCAACCGTTACTAATTAAAATCTTCAATTAAAAGAAATTGCTTGCAAGTTTCAAAAACACTTCTATAAGTAAAAGTAATTCCTTCTAGACTTATAGCAATCTTAGTCGTAAATCACTCTCACATCAAACTAAGGCTTAACCTCTGTGTCGTCGAATAATACCCATAATGTGGAATATCCACTTTCACGCATGATCACTGACCGAAATTGAGTAATTAGTGTTGGTTTCCCGCTTGTCCGCAGGAGGTATGGGATGGCGCGGCTTCAACACGCCGCCCTGGGCCCCGCCGCCCTTCCTCGCGCCGCCGCCGCCGCCGCCGCCCGCCGGCAGCCCCGCGCACTGACGCCCTACACCCTGCACCCTACACCGTACATCACACAGCTGCGCACGCGCATACATGCGTGTTGTATGCCAATAAACTTCAAAATCGACCCAGCTAGAGCGATACACCCGTAGGACTTTGAAATTGGCTAATAAATCTCTAATAGGCTTTGATGTCTTATTAAATATACATTTTCAGATGTCTCGGTTTAAAGCTACTTACGAATTCTTACAAAAAAAATCCTTGATGAAAATGTTCATTTTTGAAGTATCATATTGCCGTAATAGATTGTATCATTGTCTATATAACAAATTATTTGATTGGATTTCTCAATCTAGACGTGACATAAAGGGCGCCAACTCGAGGTGTAAATCATAATTACGCTGTAATTTCTCCCTTTTATATGTAATTAATTGGTTAAATGGTGTGACTTTGTAATTTTACAAAATCTGTACAATATTGTACGACATGTAGCCCACGTTATTTTAAGGCGAATTAGATTTTACGATAAAATGCAGTTACGCATATTATAAGGTATCCTTTATGCAATAAACTTGATTTGGAGAACAATAACGATTGTTTGATTCATTTGCATGCGCTGACGTCTTGTCGTTGCATTACCATGTGGCGGCCGAACCATTTAATTAGATTTAGTTTTAAGGAGGCACAAGTTCAATGAGACAATGGCAAACTCATATGTCATATAATAATATAATACCTACTGAACAAGTGTGTTCCATCGTAGACCACATCGCTGCTTAACATCAGGCAGGGTTGTGGTCAAACGCTTGTTCATAGTGATTAAAAAAAAATCGTATACTGCGTTTAGAAAGACCCCGAGCAATGGTCTTAGAAACGTTGTTGGGCTCGTCAATATGAACAACTTTTACTATGGTGACAATGCGGGGAAATTAAAATATACATTTTCAACTTCATACAAAATAGACAATTTTTTTGTCTCCAGAGATGGCATTATGTATGGAGAGGATTTTTTTTTTCATTGTATATCTCGGGGTCCTTTTACACGCAGTATAGCAAGGTCACTGGAGCTAGACCGAAAAAAAAATAAGTTATACTTTGCTTATTCAATGATTTATGCAAGGTCTTAATCGCTCATTTATAAAAAGTATGTGGTATTTCCGATTTCCTACCATAGTAGGGTGAAAACTAGGAAACGTATGTCCGAGAATTTACCCCAAGTAAATAATTGGAATCTTGATCTATACTCACTTCCTATTCATCACCCCGATAATGTACAGTTGACTACCAACACACTTGAAAGCATATATAGAAACATAATGGATTAGATCCCGTCGTAAACTTAATGCACCCGAGTTAATTCACCTAGGTGCATCAAATATACTTTTAGTCAACTTAAAACACGTGGGTGCATTTAATTGACTTTTAAAAAAAAATAATAGAATAAAATTAACTTTTGAGAACTTTATTCACCTTAAAAACCTCTTTTTCCGCCGGTGGGTTTTTTTTTGTGTCGAAGTTTAGCTTTATTGCCACGTGACCTAATTGATGCAGGTTGGCAATACATTGATAATTAATTTAAAGACTGTTGGCATCTTGCACCATTTCTCGTATATTTAAAAAAAAAATATTGGTTAAATAGCGAGACCATTAAACAATGGTCTGTTTTCGGATAACGACACCGAACCAATAACTTCGCTGAAAGTTACCACACTACTCTAAGCAAGAAAATAAAAAAAATCAATAAGAACCTCCTAGAGATGGTGGCAGCTTTAAAAAAATACGCTGACTCCTAAAGAACCAGTAAAAAGCGAAGATATATTTTCTAAATTAATGACAAAATTATTTGTGAGGCCCAATCAAAACTAATAAATGGCTACATAACAGTAGGACATTTTCTAGAAATAGTCCTGTCGGAGACACACGGTCTGCGTGTAATGGATCGCGCGGACCGTGGTAGGTGGGAGTCCCCCACCATCTCAACTGCAACCCGCCACTGCCGAGATCGACAGAGGGCTCGGCACACTTGCACTTCA